>JTDE01001918.1:64931-100439 GCA_014338405.1 Paragonimus skrjabini miyazakii | reverse complement strand
AGCGGCACAAGCAACGCTGAATGCAATTTCGCGTTTTGCTAAGTATTTCGGAATGCGCTTTGCAGCTTCGAAGTGCTTCTGCAAGATTGCTGTGATTACGTAGGTTTAACGTTAGATAATGAAGTCATGGAGGTTGTTGGCCGGTTTGTATACCTGGGGAGCTGCATCAGCGGGGTGGGCGGAGGTGTAGGGAATGAAATGGAGGCGCGTATTTCTAAGGCTAGAGCGGTGTTTACTAATCTGAGGCACTTATGGCGAAAGAAAGGTATCTCTCTGAAGCTTAAGGGTTGCGTATATCAGACAACAGCGAGGGCTGTATTACTTTACGGCAGCGAAACATGGCCGATCAGAGTAGAGAACTTGAACCGCCTTCAGGTATTCGACCACCGATGTCTGCGTTCAGTCGCTCGTATCGGGTGGCACCAACGAGTGAATACCGAGGAGGTTAGGAAGCGGGTGTTTGGCACTGATTATCAAACGAGTTCTTTTGTTCAGTCCTTACACTTGCACAGACTTAGGTGGTTAGGTCATGTACTAAGGATGCCAGCTAGTCGTCTACCACACCGAACACTGTTTGCCGACGCTGCGGTCGATTGGCGCAAGGTTCGAGGTGGACAGATGATGACCTGGCGTAAACAAATGGAATCGTTCACGAAGAGGTTGGCTATTATAGATCGGGTTCGTCTTTCGGGCTGGAGCCCTCGCGACTCAGAGAGTCGGTGGCTTGAGACGTTACGTGGGATGGCGGCTAACCGAGCTCAGTGGCGTGAATGTTGTCGTAGTTTGGCCGAGTTGTCTGTGAAGTGATTGCACTTAATGACGCGGGGCAATGAAAGCCGCAAGGAAGGTGTCTTGCTGATGACGCCCTTCACTTACAGCTCGGTTTTTTGTTTGCAAAGTGTAGGCGCCTTGATGTTTTATGTTTGAATGTAGACGTAGCTATTTTTTAGTGTTTAGGTCCCTTCCCTTTTTTTCTTCTCTCTTCCTAAACAGGGTTTGTTTCTTCTTTTTCGTGGTTGTGTGGCAGTTACGCATCAGTGTGAACCACTGATGTATTGCTGTCTGTGATGATGATGATGATGATGACGCCGAAGCAGGACAGACCAGAAAATGACCAGTCATGCACGACTAACCTGTTCGTTGCAGGTGACTCGCGGACAGCAGCTGTGGACAAACACTCTACATAGACTGTAGTGTTCTTCGACTTCACGAAAACTTTCAGTGAACTCAATCTCAACATTTCACTGGACAAACGGAATAATCCTCCCTCAAAAAGTACGGTTTAACTTATACCTATTCTGTCGTGCGTGCGTGGTTAGTCTATGGTAGGCCATCTAAGCCCTTCAGCGCAATGGCTGGCATCCCTAATTATCCGGAGTTTACTCTTATCCAGGATGGCTGACAGGATCAGGTGCATTGCCGGTAGGCTGCAAGCATCTGAGAAGGGTCTTAATCGCTGCCTGGGAGTCCTATTCGGGATAGCAGCGTGCCGCTGTCAATGTTGTTCCTGTGTTCTCGACATTTCTTACTGTGCAATTCTGCCTTTGTTTATCCCATTTTTGTTCCCGTAATCAATTTATTCTAGGATATTCCTTGTCCTTATTACGGCGGACGTCTGCTCAAATCAAATTTTCTTTCGATCAGGCTCACAGCGGTTGTGACCGAAATAATTGATGTCAGTCTTGTCCTAGTTTATCTACGTGGAAAATTCACGTGCGCTGTCGGTTTTTAATCTCTGTTTTCACCCAACAGTTAGTTTGCTGCATGTAAAATTATAACGCGGTCTGTCGACGTGTGCTTTAAAATGTTCCAAGCTCGATAACAAGTAATAAAAATGCATTATGCACTGGTTTGGCCACGGTGTCTGCATACTGATTAAGCACCTGTTGCACCGCACGTCATTTAAATTTACAACTGACGAATGAACGAACGCTCAAAGTGGCCGCATGGCGATGTCATTACGAGGTGTACAATTCTTAACTGCTCTCTTGACTGGGTTTGAATGGCTGTGCCACTATCCACACCACTGGCTGGAAACGCTGTCGGATATAGCAGTATTTTAAATAGTGTCGTTGTTGTTCAATGTTTTCATGATCATCAGTAACCATATCCATAATATTGGGAGGTACGCTTCTAAGCTATCGATAAAACCGTGCACTATATATAGATATACAGAAACTCGGATTAGGTATGCCATAAGGTGAACGGACTACTTACGCGTGATCACCCCAACAAAGTGATGAAGGTTGATAGGATTGTGAATGTTACAGTTAAGCATCAGTGTGAACCACTGATGTATTGCTCTCTATGATGATGATGATGACTGTGGATACCAGCTGATTGTGAACTTCTCACTGCAACGCTGGTTAACGCTAACACACGTTTTCACAGCAATTTAGCTTCAGATTTGTTCAGTCAACCTTTTCCAAGCGTCTTTCAACCACGTCCTATAAGTTTATCAACTTATGGTCTCCACATTCATTTTCATCATGTTTATGTTTTTTTTTTACTTCAGCCTTCTTAGCACTCTGTTCAGCAAAAAAATCGTATCCGGTTCCCTAGGGTTCTATGGCGCCCAATGTCCCTCAAGGTAGCGAAGACAAATCTGACAGGAGGAACTCGTAAGTTTCTTTTTGCTTTACATTTAATCTGCATTCCAGGAAGGAGCACATAGATTATTATGCGATTTTGGAAGTTGATAAGGATGCAACACCCGCGGACATCAAAAGGGCATATCGCAGGGTATACGAACTTTGTGTAATTTTTTAAATTCTTGTTCATTAAATAAGCTCGCATTGCGTTACCACCCGGATAAAAATCCGGACAATCCAGAATGTGTGGAAAAAGTATGCTATATATACTCATCATGTTCACTTTTTATCAGTTCAAAGAAATTAATAGGGCGCACAACGTTCTAAGCGATCCAAACAAACGACGTATCTACGATCAATATGGTTCGTTTGGTCTGTATCTGGCCGAACAACTAGATGAAGATACAATGCGGGCCTATTTTGCTCTTCAAAATCCTTGCTTGAAAGTGAGTGTTTGGCCTCACGCCCATGCTAATCCCATCTTTTTTATACTATTCAAACCAGTTGTGTTGTATTGATTGTTTCACCGTACTGATTTGTCTTCTTTAATCTCACTGTTGTTTGCTAAAGCCACATTCTAAAATGCCGGTTTTGTTTGCTAGACTTCGTATACATCATGGTCATACCATTTACTGTTGGATTCAGTTAAGTCGTTTGCTCGATATCATCATCATAGACAGCAATATGATGATGATGTTGATTATTATTTCGAGCAAACGACTTGAATGAATCGAACAATACATGATATGCTTATGATGTACATGAAGCGTAGCGAACCAAACCGGCATTTCAGAATGTGGCTTTAGCAAGCAACAAAATACACTACAGCCTGTGTTGCTTATCTATTTTGCTTCAACGTTTAGTTTGGTATTGGAAATAAACGACTCTCAGTAATAACAGTGTTTTGATTGTCGATTTTTCATTTGTGGTGTTTCCAGGCTGTTCCGTTGTGATAAATTTGCTCGGCCTAGAGTCTTGTCTGTTTGGTGACGTATACCTATATGTTGTGTGAAGTGACTGCCGGTTTAATATTACAATATGCAGTATATTTAGTGTGTGTTATGGAAACCTCCACCCTCTTCAGTGATTAGAGTGTCTTTGTGATGCTGCCCGAATGATTTCGTAGAACTCAGTCTGGTCAAACGGAGTAAAATACGGTCGTTCACACGTGAATGAAATTCAAAAACATTTTTGTTAATTTACGTCAGTTTGTATAAGTTTGACTACCATTGTTGGAATACAGTGTGCTCTTTGAAGTTTTGCCGCAGTAGTCACTGTTCCAACTTAAATCTCGCAACCAATACTGAACCAACATGCTCATTCCATGCAGCCTTTTGTTCATCCTGGTCGTTTCCCGTATATTTAGCTGACATTTTGATTCTGAGCGGTTTAGATGCGTTTTTGACTGACTCACTCACATAAGGTAGCCGATAGCTCACCTGCACAGTTGACTTACGCGATCACTGTGACCCTTCTTCGGACGTTCATCACCAATTGTCTAATTCCATGGTCTATCCATGGTTTTGATGCGTTTTTGACTGACTCACTCACATAAGGTAGCCGATAGCTCACCTGCACAGTTGACTTACACGATCACTGTGACCCTTCTTCGGACGTTCATCACCAATTGTCTAATTCCATGGTCTATCCATGGTTTTCTTAATTGCTCCGATTGTCTTGGTTTAGGTAGCATAACCTTATCCAGCCCACATGTGATCTAGTGTGTGGTACACCAGCAAATTCCTTGTGTTTTAAAACTTACTATTGTCCGATATTGTGCATTGTGAAGTTTTTTGAGCAACATGATTTCACACTGATACGGGCCCTGTCCTCTTGAGGTCACCGGTAAATCGGATCGCCGATTATCACAATCTGCATGATGCGACTGCAGTTTTGTCATAATTCTGTTCATTCCATTGCTTTAATTTGTCTTTCGATTCCACTATTCTGTTAATATTTGCAAGGATGTTAGATTAGTTGGACAACTTGTCAACATCTGCAAAATCATTTAATTGAGTGTATAACTGTACTACTGGGTTTAGTTAAACTATCCTTCTCTTATAAGATATCCGCATCAAATCTAGTACGAATGAAATCAAACAGTTTGGGCGTCGTTTTTAACATGTTAATGATAAATGGATTGAGAATAACACAACGTTATGCGGAAATTGTGATACTCTACGTTTCATCCGCCTTGGGGGGGCATTCCCCAGGAGTGTTGTAATCTTTTGTTAGTGTGATTTCGATTACAACACTCCTGAGGAAGGCCAACCGAGGTGGTTGAAACGTAGAGTATTACAACTTGCTCATAACGTTGTGTTATTCCCGATCAATTTACCAATGTCCTTCTCTTAGGTGGAGATCTTCGGGTTTATTTCAGATTGCCGGCCTCGTTTATTTATGTTGCATCTGCTCATATCCGCTTGGCAATCCATTACTCTATCTTAATTATGGACTGAACACCGTTCACACACTTGCTGATAGCTTTCATAATTCAAACGGAAATTTTAGTTGGCTGACATCAAAACAAAGCACTAACCTCCAGTCTGGCCGGGTGATCAGTTCTCAGCACGAGCGCACGTCCGCGCCCTTACCACATCTCAACTGTAACCCTCGTGTTTATGTATGATGAGGGTTGATTCATCATCACTCCCTCGGACCCAAATTAAGCACGATTGAATCATTTAGGCTAACGTTTCTTTCCGAAATGGATCAGCCGAATGGTGTGCCTTTGAGTTCTGAAGGCTATCATCATGGAGTTTGAGTGATTTTCAGCTACTAACGATCAAAATCTGTTAGTTTTTATTCAGACGCGTTTTGTTTATGAGACTGGATTATTTGCGAGGTGTTTATTCTATCTTACTGTTTTTCATGGCTGTGTGGCTCCTAAGCATTGTGTTGCTGCTGCCCTATCTTGTTTCCAATAACAATAGATCACAAGATTAGGCCTTGACGCAGTGTTGATCTGCACTTTTTGATGATCCATGATGCAAAACTACACAATGTGGTGATTGCACCGACCGAATCGCTCACACCAGCAGACGATCTGACAAACTTCTGTCTTTGTCCCCCAAATTGAGGGTTGGAAGAAGACTGTGTCCGTACTCCGGAAACACGACGTTGATCATAGCTCGCTACCTTGCTGTGCAGTCTTTTAAATTGAAGGTTTTGGTTACTAACCGTATTCCACTTGTTGCCTAGGTCTGGGCCTCCTGGTTGTATCTCAGCCGGCATACAGCAGTAGATTCTCTTCCGTGTCGTCCTATTTGTCAGATTCCAGCAAAGATGACAAACAAAACTACGCTGTTGTTGACCCCTTCTTCCCACTATCCTTTCTAACTTTATTCTCTGTCTCCTCCCTTACCCCGTTTCTAGCAAATGTTTACCAGATCGCAAAGCGGTCACGGTTATTCTTAGCAACACTGATCCAACAAACTTCGTTCCTCATGGCACATTTTCTGATTTTCACTGTCCGCTACTTAGATCCGGAGTGCAAGCTAATATAGATGCTATCAACGTTCGCTTTCTGTGACCAGCTCAGTCAACAAGCCGTTTTTACTGGTATGTTTGATGTCCATCCGGAACAACAGCCAATACATCGAACTGAGGACACTTGTACCGCTTACTCAGCACTAGGCATACACTCCAGATAGCTCCATGTTTGCCATACTCATTCAAGCCGGATCAGGTGCAACACGTGACATAGTGACTCAAGCCGCACCGGCAAATTGGATTCCAGTATACCGTTGACTGTCTGCCGTTCGCTCAGCTAGTTCCATTGGCATTAGTCCGACGAACCGGACTCTCTGAAATCTTTATATTGTCTGGTCATACTTCTACCAGCTGTGGCTACAGCCTGGGTTTCAGACTAGATTACCTGTTTCATGTTTACTGACTTCCCAAGTATGCAAATATGTCAAGGCTTACTGATCGACCACCGAAGTAACGGTTATTTTATGATGGGCATGGAGATGTTTGAGTTCTAACTTGTCGCGATCCCTTTTGAAAGGTGCCCCAAATGGATGTGTGGAGGTCTCGAGACGAAATGGCATAGATGCATCTGACCAGTTTCTTGCAGAAATGCAACTCACGGGGTGGCTGGCTAGTTCGCTGTGGTTTATTTTCATGATTTTTGTGTTTCCTTTTTTTTGGATGAATGTACGCATTGTAACCGACCACTTTCGTACCAGGCATGTTCCTTGTTACCAAAAATTGTCGGTAATGCGATAATAACGGTAGTTATTGAAAGTTGCTGTGGTCGTTTACTTTTCTTACAGACGTTTATATTATTGATAGGTAGTAGGAGATTTCGGTTAACGTAAATTGAACAGTGCTCACAATCAATCACAGCTTTCCCATCCCCTTAGGCTTTGCTTTCGAAAATATGCACTAGGTTCGAGTTTTGTTGGTATTTGAGTTTGTCAGTAGTGTATGTCCCTCTATGTACCAAGATTTAACGGTTCATCACATTCTCATGAGGCAGCCATGTTGACTACTGCTCCACTGATCTCACGTTATGTACGACCGAGCTTTTGTAGCTGAACGATTAGCCGCATTCATTTGTGAGTAGTGCTGGGATTGCCCGGTTGTTCGATACCTGCCTTGCTGTCTTCACTCGATGGCCTTTAATACTTATTGATACTCAAAATATCGTTTGATAATTTTACTTATTTATATCGGCTCAACTTCATGATAAATCCTGATCGCTTGTTCGTCGATTGGAGGACAGTTACTACATCTCCCATCGATTCGAATGGGCATTGCTTACCCCCTAATTTAACCGAGCGTTTAGTTATGATCTTTTGGTCCCGGCTAATATGAGGCTACTTGACGCATTGGTTGATACTGGTCGTGTACTTGCATAAATAATGTATTTGTGAGGTATCCGTCAGTACTTTTAGGTATACATTCGGGAAAGTTTTGGCAAACAAAAGCCGTGTCGTTACCAAACTGTTGTGTATCCCAATTGGTTGCCAACTTAACGTTAATTATAAGTTAATCTTCCTTCGCACACCTACGCATGCTGCTACTCTTCACACTAGGTCAGTCTGATTCTGTTTAAAAATTGCATGTGCTTGCTTACTCGTTAATCATTGAGGCATCCATCTGGACTTTTTCTATGGACTGCGTGCATTGTGGATTCCAAACAAGAAATCCTCGTCACGTTCTTAGCTGTGAATTAGAGAACTGTAGAACGTAAATTGATGTCACTTAAACAAATGGGATTTAATCCATGTTGTGTTAATTAAAGTCACAATGAATGGTTACTCGCAATCGGTTGCCAAGAGTTGTAGGACATCTGTTCAAGTTTAGTTGTCACGTGAGCTTGTTCTTACCAGCCAGCTGCACATGCGCAACACTGTATGACACATTTTTGTTCTGTTACACTGGGAATATGTCGTGCTACATCATTTGCTGGGGTTCCGTTTTCGGTCGACTGTAGCTGTGGGTTATCTTTTCGTGATCGAGATTTCACCTAATACTAAATTCACTTTACATACTGTTTCAGCTGGCCGATTTTTTATGTACTGTTTTACTTTCTATTTGAATTTCTGTTTCACAGTTCTTGTGTATTCTAAGCTGTAGAAGCTGTTGATGTTGAAACCAAATAACCCCTTCTGTTGTCTCTCTCCTTTTCTCTCTATATCCATAGTGTTGCCTTGGTACCATTTTCGTTCTCTCCTGTTGTTGTTGCTGTCTGTGTTGCTGCTGTTGCTGTAACTTCTGTTGTGGTCGGTGCCGCCCTAAGCACGTGGAGGAGGACTTTCCGGAGTTTTTTGATGAGGTAATTCCCGACCTGTTCTGTGGATTTTGCTCGTGATTCTTCTGGTTCACAGATTTCCTTATTTTATCTCGCTAACTTTGGAAGCATGAGTGTGCAATATGTTTGATGCACCTTCCTAGTAGACTTGTCACACGATACTTAAACCTACCCAGAGTATCCGCCGGTGTACTGTTTTCATTCTTCAGGCTAGTTTTTCACCAACACATTGACATTATTGTGAGACGTCAATCGAGCACCGCACGTTGCCAGGACTTTCAGCAGAAGATTTTGATTTCATAACGTACGAAACTTGAGAACAGTTCAATAAAAATAGTGTGGCTTTCACAACTATTCTGTCCATGTGCCACGTATATCAAGTGCGCTTGTGCCCATAGTTCCCTTCATTAGGAGGATGCTGTCTGGTATTGTTCGTTGGTTTTATCGTCTGAAATCAGTGGTTTATGATTATTTTGTGACATTCTGTTATAGTTTGCCGACAGTTTTCTCTCGGAGACCTTATGTGTTTGTAGGAATTCAACTGGACTAGTTGCTTGTCATGTTTATTCACTCAACCGGGTGCACTCACAACCTTTAGATTTGTCGCTGTATGTATCGAAAACAATCATTCAACTTTCTTGCAGTCCAGTCACTCCCACTTCGCTTCCATTTCCATTTGTCGATGGTTACATTGACACACATTTCTTTATTTTCTGTCGACTTATGTCCATGTGTGTAATAAGAATCTTGTGTCACGTCACCGAACATGATTAATTTCATTTAGCTGATAATATGAACTTTAATAATTTCAAGTTCATGTAGTAATTATGTCCACCAAGTATGGAAAATTCATCACTATTTTTGAATGCACCGTGTGGTACGTGCACCATCCTTGTAGATCCATTTTTAGGTTACTAACACTGAGGTCGTGAAACATCGTTAGCCTGTTTGTTCTACATCATATGGGGAGAATTAGTTAGTCGGGGTGTTGATTCATCATTTTCAAAGGGTCTAGTGTCTCTTTCGGATTTGTTGGATTTACTGAAAATGTCCAGCTCTTGCTTCACCATACAATTCAGTTTTATGAAGATAGAAATTACCGTTGTTCATATCACTTTGAGGTGTCTCATCCACTATAAATTCTCACTTCTGTTCCTTTTTGCTGAGATAGTCCATTTTTTTCGTATTTTTAGGATATATTTTTGATGGAGGATTGATTATGTAGCTAGCAGGTATCTCTCCAGGTTCCCGTTAACTAACAACATTTGTTATTCCAAACTCAGCTGTTATTTTGTTGCTAATCATCCCTTAGCTCGATTGCTCTCCTACTTAGTTCGACCGTTCTTTAATTGTGTACGTTTTTTGTGGGACAATATTTATGGTGTGATGTACCAGGGAATTAACTACTTTTTAACTGAACAACAGATTTCAAGAGTGCATCCAACCTGTGTTTCCGTTGTCTTTTTTGGAAAATAGATCGGACCATGGCGTTTGTTTCCGTTTCGAGAGTGTGCGCGACAAAACGTTTAATCACGGTTTTGGGTCTCTACTGGAATATGCTTTGCATTTTCTCTCATTGCTTGTAAACCGGCCTCAATACCTGTTTACGTGAAGTGAGATGCAAACCGCTCATTTTCCGCATTAACCCACATCCAGAAGCATACAGAAGACAGAGTGCGGTTAGCACGCCTATTCAATCACCTTGACCGACCAAGACGGAGCACGAACTTTAGAGCAGATCAGGTGCTAGCTTAAGTTACGGTCGATAAAGTGACCGTTGGGTGTGAATCAAGAGTGTACACCACCATATCGCCCTTTTCTTTCGAAACTTGACTGAAACAGCTCGAAATGGGCTTGTGTTTATGGGTTCACGAAATTGACTGTGATTTAAGCAGACAGCTGGGAAATACCGATATGACAGCGACGGTTGTGAATCGAGCTAGCGGTCGCCATAGTGTTTATGGGAGTGATCCTTCAGTGTTTTAAGTAGTCTGGATCGTTCCGTACAAACTGAGTCTTCTCTACTGCGATAGTTGAGGGGAGTTATACGCTGTACTGCTGGTAAAACAGATGTAAGCAGCTAGTCGCTGATTGTACTGTCTGCTCTGTGTAAACATTCACTTCGCAACCCAATACAACCACAAACTTTTTTAAATGAAAATGTTAGTAGTCTGCGCGAAAAACACTAATTCAGTGCATGTCCTGGCACGTGTCATACGATTCTTAGTCCCGAAACTGTACTGAAGAGACCATATTAAAAACGGCAGTCCATCAGTTTTATGCATACTTCGAATGATCCGGTAATCCTTGAACTGGCATTTCGAATGGGAGAAAATCGATCAACGATGAGTTTCTACCCGCGTTCCCTCAGGTTTTTTTGCATTCGTCATTCTGACCGTTATCGGCAGTGCCTGCCGTTCAGTATGCCATCCCAATAGGTACATAACATCAGCTTGAAAAACAGTTGGACGAGCGCGTGGTGACACATGTGTGTGCAGTTCTAACCAATATGATTCCAAACTAGTTCCATACGACGTGTTAACGAGGGTACATGAACGTCTGATGCGATTGTAAACATACAGTAGTAACATATATTCACGTTGTTTCTTTTGTGTGAGTTTCGTTTATAACAACATGAGAGTGTAGTGAGTACGGTATACTTTCGTCACGAATACATTGTCCTTCTTGTCAGTAACAGGGTCTCCAGCTTAATCTTCTACAGCAGTGATTCCCAAACGTATTCCGCTTATTTCTTTCTCAACTTTCTAGGCGCTATGTTTGCACTAAACGGAGAACAGTGATAGCTAAATGTATTTGTTAGAATCCAATATGAAGCTGTGTACATTTTCAGATGTTGCTACGATTGGTTGGGCTTGTCAACATCAGGCTATGAAGGTCACTTAGGAGAATTGTTAGATCCATGTCTTCCTTTCTCGTTTCTATTAACGTCCCTGTGTCCTTACATTTTGGGGTACGCTGATCTAAGCTGATCGTGGCTGATGGAAAGGTTCACACTGGTTAGGATATGTTGTTAGCATTGTAGCTTCATAATTTTTTACTTGTGCAAAAGAGTTAGTTAATGAGGTTTTGCTGATTATCATACCATCTTATCAACTCCGGTGTAGTCTAAAAATTTGGCTAACTTCAATGGTCAAATTATGAACTGTCTTATCATCACTGAAATAGCAACGTTTGGCACAGCACTAACTGTCAATCTATGGTCTATTTTTGGAAGGACAGCTGCTGCATCTCCGGTGCTTGTGTGAGTGTGCGTGCGCAACCGCAGTGGATAAACACAGTACATGCACGCGTGAGTACGTGCACTGATCATGCTGAGTCGACACAGACTTCTTTGATAACCCATTACTTTAATTGCCTGCATTCATCGGAACCCATAGATTATTCGGGTGATCAACCGATGATAGAGTTAATGCCTTCAACTGTCAAACGTTGACATGACTGGTTTATGTCAACAAACCCAAAAATAACAGTTGGAAGTTTGTAGCTGATTTCGGAAAGTATATCACTCCACTGAGTAGAAGTGGTAGGCTGTTCTAAGCTGCCTGCCTGTGGCATCTCCTCGCGCTCCCAGATGGAGTGAACCAGCTGGAGCAGTGCACGTTCCATCGCCGGCCGTCATTCTCCAGGATTTCATCTGGCAATCCATCTTCATCTGCAGCCTTATCGTTGCAAAGTTTACTAATCGCTCTCTGCAACTCTAGTAAATCAGGAGCGAGAGCAAGTGAAGGCTTGATGGCCTGTTACGGCAGGCTGTTCACGGTCACCCAATCAATGGTAGCAGGACGATTTAGTAGGCTACCAAAGTGTTTGCGCCAGACTTCCATGATGTTTTCTGGCTGGGTGCACGAACAACCGGTGTCCACGTCTACCAGTGCTTTAGTAGACTGGATGGATGGGCCGAATATCGCTTTGAGCGAGTCGTAGAACTCCTTATGCTGTCGACGATCTGCAAAGCTCTGCATCCACCAGTTGTCCTTGATTCCGCGAACACGCTCGGTCAGTTGACGGCGGATACTTCGGAACGTCGCCTATCTTCGCTTCATTGTCCGGGTCCACCGTGGAGGCAGCAAACGCGGTATTCTTCTGTCGTACCAGTTCGGCGATAACCGCATTGTTGTCGTCGAACCAGTCCGGACGTTACTGGCGTTTGACACCGATCGACTCGATGGTTGCCGTCGTGATCCGTTCCTTGATGAACTGCCACATACTCTCAGGGGTAGTGGATACAGGAGCGTCGTGTAGAAGAGAGGCAACTGCACATTGAACAGCAGTCTTCGTCTCGCAGTTTTGCAGTCGTTTGATATCCAACTTCTGCCGTTGTTCGGAAGATCTACAATAAACACACTGGCGTACATGGATAAATAATTTAGTCCTGACCAGTCTATGATCGGTGCTACATTCAGCGCCGTGCGTCACTCGTGTGATACGCACTTCACGAATGTCGCGCTGTCGCACAATCACGTAATCAAGCAAGTGATGATGACCGCTTCGTGGATGGGTCCACGCCGTGTTGTCGCTCGCATCCAGCTAGAATCGGGTGTTCGTGATAGACAGCTCGTGAGTAGCACACAGGCGGAGCAGACGATCACCGTTCTCGTTCACTAAACCAATGCCGTAGGGTCCGAGGACTCCCGGCCAAGCTACCGAGTCGCGCCCGACTCGAGCGCTCAAGTCACCCAGAATAAAAAGTCGATCAGTCACAGGCACCGACCGGATTGTGGCGGACAGCTGATCATAGAACTGGTCCTTTGTATCATCAGTGTGACACATAGTTGGACCATAAACACTAACAAATGTAGCACACTTACTTCGACCGAGTCGCAGGCGCATAGATAACATCCGAGGGCTGATGGCGTGCGGTTCGCCTATCATCAACGCGTTGATGCGATCAGCGACTGCAAAACAGACACCATGCTTCCGAGCACCGTCTGTCGGGTAACCTATCCAGTAGAAGGTGTACCCGGCACCTGCTTCCCGTAACTTACCTTGGTCCGCAAGCCTCGTCTCGCTCAAGGCTGCTACATCGATCCCATAGCGGCGCAGTTCCATCGCAACCAGCGCAGTGCGCCGTTCTGGCCGTTCGCTAGAGCTGCATCGATCCAGCAGCGTGCGCACATTCCATGCTCCAACACAGAGCGTCTTGCGTCCCCTGGCCTGTTTCAGGTTGCTCTTCGGGCTACTGAAACTTGAGTGAGCATTTTCTGCTCGGATATTCACTTTGGGGGGACAGTATGAGGGTGAGTGATTGGCAGTAGCATATTTTCGCCTATCCACCCCGCCATGTGCGGCAGATAGGGAGACCCGGTTTATCCTGCGCGACGGCCGATGCAGTATGGTATTTGGTTTATGTTGTATATTCATGGGTTTTATGGGCTTAAGATACTGCCAGGATGCCCAGACCCAGACAGGAGAGCGATTAGGGCCCTCAAAAGCCTGTACCGCACAGCAGCATCAACCATCCAGGACAGGTTCGACTGTCATAACCCAAGACATTCGGTACATTCACATAGAGATAATACTGCACAGACAAACCAATCACATACAGAGAATCAGACCAGGCAAAAAATAAAATAACAAACCGAACCAAAACACAACACGCTGACACCCTACACAACGAACATCTGACAACCGGCGCATCTGCTTTTTGTCTGGCTACTCCCCTTTGGCCAATCTGACAGAGTTGAACCTGCAACGACCGAGGGCGCAGTCAGCACAGCCCTCCGGATCAAAATAACAGACAAGCTTGACCGTGCAGAATCGGTCACCTGTGGTCACTTATCAGAGGATAGCAATGTCTTTTGGAAGTTTGACCTTTCCCCCTCCAGTCCGGTGGGTTTAAACTTCCACCTCAACTGCCGATCACAATTGAGCCTAAAACCGACGACGCTGGATTGCAGGTTTACCTACCTGGCACTTATTGAATGTTTGGCGCATCAGTGAAAGATCTTCATCATAATGTGTATCAGCATTTCTACTGTAAATGAAGTATACTGAACTATAATCATAAGCTTAAATATACCCATTTGATACTCATCACCCAACGACTGGTTAACCTTCGGAATTTCTAGGAATGTTGATTGGGTGCTTGCCTGTGTTAGCTCGGAAATATTGTTATAGTAGAGTACTTGTCTTTTCGTTTAAAATTAACCGAGAATGGCGTTATTATTTTACTGTCAAGAAAAGTGATATTCACTGTCATTGGTAGGTTGAGTTTCTTGATCTATCGACCACTATATTTGTGACAACCATCTTATCCTTGCTAGTTGATCGTTACTTCCGGCCCTGCCTTAACGTCGATTGTTCGTGGGATGCCCGGTTTTTTTTAGTAACTTGTTCGTGCAGTTACCTCTTACATACTTGCAGAGCGCGGACGGATATATCGTGCGGGTCCGTTTGGTCAACCTAACCCGAAGCACTTCGTTCAGACTACAGTTCAACTGGTGTTTTCGTACCTGTTGTGATATTCGGGTACAACTCCCTCGGTGTATCAGTTCCACTCCGTCGAGCTTTGTGATCACGTGGAATGATTGGCTCTCTTCGACCACATGAGTTCGATGTTTAACGATCAATGAAGCCGGATTTCGGTTGCTTGGTACACGACTGCTGTCCACGTGGTTCATTTTTTGGTGTAGTCGCTTTAGTAGGTATTTATTGGTCCGGACTAGTCGTGAGAACAAAATCAAGCCTCTCCGTTAGTGGTAAAGGCACTCCTCTAATGCTTCTATTAGGAGGTAGTTGACCACTTTCATAGGTTTGATGCAAACCCAGTTCGAGACCGCGTTTGAAATGTCATTACGCTCTCCCCTTATAAGAGCAAATCAAAGAAATTCTGCATCTGTATCGTAATTGGAGCCTGTTTGGGAACACGCAGCTGAATGTGACTTTCAGAACGAGGCTAGTCGTTTTTAAACAACACATCCTTCAGTCGTCCTAGTGCTTCTCCGGCTTCTACTGCACATATCCTCCTGGCTCTGTTGAGCAATGTTCGAAGTAAGGAGTGTTTTTGTTGCATCAGTGAGCAGCCTAAGAAATTAGGACACTGTCCAGTTCATGTGAGTTCGTAGTATGTTGCTCGTCTCATCATTCAGTTGGGTTTTCGTGGGAAGCTATCAAACTTTCGTTCTTGTCTTCACATATGAAACGGTTATCGGTTTAGCCGGAGCTAAACGTAGTCAAATGGGTCTTAAGTTGCTTCTGAGTTTTAGTGATTGACAATATTTCATCCATGTCTCTCCTAACGTACATTTATGGATTAACATTGACGTTTCATTTACAATGAAATGCCTTGTTTTGTACCACGAAATTGCGGAATAGTTGTAATTCCTGGCATCGCCTGTTTCTGGTTAGATGAGGTGATATTGTTTAGGCAAAAGTAGTTTCACTTGATCCCAAAGTCACTCACTCGCCATATGTTGCGTATAGCGAAAGTACGCTGCTTCTTCGAACACTGAAACGCCTGGAAAAGGGTGCTGAGCGAGAATGGATACAGTGTGACACCGTCACTCGGAAGCACTAATCTCTTTCTTGGTGAGTTTGCTTGTCTAATTCACAGCCAATGACGAATTTGATAACTAGTCCATGTTATAGTTGGCGATTTCGGACTATTTGGTTTGTAGCCGAAACCATTAGGGTTTCTTCGATGTTTCACTCTACAGCAATATTCGTTCACCAGTTTTTATATTTTTTCACTATACTTTTCTTGATTTTACGCCTCATCACCTGTTGATCTCCAATCATGATGCGTGGCATCTGGAACTGATACACGCTTGTAAAGTGTGCACGGACTAACTTAGTGCTAACCACATTGACCACACCGTTCCTATTACGGCTGGCTTTGACCGAATTATCTCAGCTGATTCTGTCTTACGGAGTAACCGGTTGATTTTTTTGCTTTAAATGTGACCTAATGTGCCACGTGACGGCGGCATACGTCGTAACTTGCATAAGCACCATTGGCAAACTCAACACGCCAGAACTGTGTACGGTCCAGGTGTACATCATAAAATAACGTAGTAAATGACTGTCTGCTGATGCGGATTAATCAGTTAATGCGCGTTACTCAACACGTCCATTCGCCTGATATTTTTTTTGTCTAGTTCGGGATTAGATTTAATTCGTTTCCCCCTCGATATTCTACGCGTATTGTGTATGTGTTAAATTTCCTTTAAAAATTAGCCTTAAATGTGACTTGTCAGTCGTATCCGAACCGTCTCATTTCGAATGCAGATCAGTAGTATTTTTTGTATTTCGAAATGATGAAAAGGAATAGTCTGGTTCTCTGTCATCAGTTGTTACCTGTTTATGTGAATAGCTCTTCACCTTGATGATGCACTGTACTCCTGTCGGCCAGTATCAGACCTTCATACGTTGCCTTCACGTTCGTGCTGTTTCCGTTTGCTTGCTATGTTTTGTGTGGAATGACGAATTCCTTTTCCAATTCTCCAGATAACTGGTGGTCATACCGTTTTTTTTCACGTTACCTCCATCATTGATCCTATCGATTTGTGGTCACAAGCAGTGTACATACGTTTGTCTCCACACATTTGACCCTGTTAATCTCTTTCATGCATACTATTTGGCATGCACACTGTTTTGATCTCCGCTCAGTGTGATATTTGAGACTATTCAGTCAACCGGTAGTATTGTTTAAGTGTTCCGTTATCGACTGTAGGTTGTGTGCAGAGATGTACGGTTCAAGTTCCTACCCATGAGATATCGCAATTTCTAAAATATATCCATTGTACACCTACCCCTTTCCTCCACACCCACCGGCTGTTATGTAACATATAGTTGAGCAGCTATCCAAATTTTGCCATTATTTTTAACAACGGTTCTATCTCTTATCTATGCTATTTATGTTGTCAATTATCAAACTGTGGCTCGAGCTTAGGTTATGGATGTGTTTAGGCTTTTGGTTACTGGAACCTCTGGCTAACGCGTTCAAATAGGCATTTACATACATGTTTCCTGGTGAGGCAACCGATTTCAATGTAGTTGACACATACATGCCCTAACAGATTGTGAAGGTTTCAACAACACGCGTGCACACACTCAAAATGGGGCTTTGTGAAGAAAGACAATTCTCAATTTGCTGCGCAATTACACCTAACTCTACGGTCCATTGATAGTACCAACGCGAATTGCAGTTTGGAAAAGCATGATGTAGTTAGCCATTTTGAATTGAACAAGAGTGACATTGACATATATCACTTGTTTCACCGGACTATGCAAGCTCATTGAGTCAGAGTTATACTCTCATCTTGATACACTTTGATGCAACTGTGCCATCTTCGTTCATGTGATAGCAACTCATTGCATTGTATTCTTTCAACTCGTTTTGTTCCCGTCACGACACTTTAAGCCTACACAGTTATGTTGCAATCAGCCTGGGTAATTGTCCAACAATTAACAGCTGTCTTCTGTTTGGAATTAACTCGGCACTTCCGACAGGCCATCAGTTTCGGATGCCACTTCGAGTTCATTGCCTACAAAGACGAATAAGTATTTATTCGTCATGCTAACATGGATACAGTAGAAAAAGACAATGTCTAAAACTGCACAAGAAACTTACAGTTGAAACTGGCTGCCGTAAGACGACCGACATTACTAGGAGGTATGTTAACGTGAGAAATAGACAAAAGTGTGAACTTTGTGAAATTTTTTTCCGCACCACCGAACGTTCATCCTTGTTTTCTGTTGTTGGGCGTGTGTCTGAGCATAACAGGTCGGTAAGCTCGGCAGGTAGACTAGTGGTGACACAATTAGAACGGTCGTCCAGGCCAAGTAACATTTTTACCAACCGGTCTTAATAGCGTTTGTGCGAGTTCAGTTATTTTTGTCGCTCAGTCCACGTATTTGAGCCGATCGTTCCGTTCTAGTCGACTGTCTGAGTTCGTGAATGTTTAAATGCTCACCTACTCGGTAGAATACCATCAGTGTGAGGTCGTACAGGGATGTGGGAATCGCGTGACTGATGGCACGAGTAAGAAAGTGAACGGTCATTTAAATTGGGCGAACTATCATCTGCCGGACATGCGAACATTCGTCTCATGGACAGTAGCGCCATTTGGCCTGTTATAACAATTGGACAGTTATTTCACTGTGATGACAGGTTATCACTGAAACGACCAACTGGTTATTTGTGACCGTTTTTCATCCTTGATATTGTTATAAGTTGCAAAGCATACTACCAGAAAGATTAGCTCACCTAGTTGAGTCGTGATGAAACGGCGTCTAATAGAGCACGATCTTTATTGTCCAACTAGCTGGTTGCCATGCCACGCGCGCTCTCGCGTTTCCAAACCGGAATTCCGGTTTCCGCTCGCACGTCGTGTACACTTCTGCCCGATTTGTCTGTGTGTGTGCGACCGACGTCTTTTGTCGGGAGGTTTTCTGTCTGCCATTCCTCATCCGTTGGTCCAATCTTGTCGGGCGATGGCTCGTCCTTTCGCCCGTGTTGTCCGTACTCTATCCGCTGTGGGCTTAGACCGTCTTTCACGATCGCGTGGAGAGATTCCTCCGAGTGTTGGGGTTATCGCGTCTCCGATCTGGTCAGCCATCTCATTTTACCTGCCATATCTCGTCTGTTGATCCGATCTCGTTGAGCGATGGTTCATCAGGTCGCCCGTGTTGTCCGCCATCCAATCGCTGTGAGCTTTTGTACGTACCTCGCAGCCGCGTTGAGGTATTCCGTCGTGAGATAGAATACTCGCACCTCCGGTTTGGTAATCTACTACAAAATATCAGTTAGTTGAACTGCATCAGCAGGACCACTTGTACGGAAATAACATTTTTTGAACGATATCCAGTATCGATAGATATTAACATGTCCGATGTAGTTATTGACCCCCTGCGAATGTAGTTTGACGACAAGTACAAATGAGGTGCATGTCTATAAATTGACCGGAGAACCACGATCAACGTATTTGTTATCGCGCCTGATCTTTGTAGGTAGTTTGTTGGACTAATTACACACATGGTGCACTCTTGCTGTTATCAATGAACTGCCAAGGATCACTCTGAATCTGCAGAATTCTTATATCCTATGAGATGCAATAGGTGCCTATTGACTTACAGGCGGTCCTTCGACTACACGTGTGTTTCGTTGAGACCCTGAAAAACAAAATTAGAATTTGTGAGGTTCCTGGTTTGTGCAGTTAGGAAACACTTCTGCTTTGATAATAGGGAGCAGTCACTGTTGGCGAGGATAGAATGACAAGTTTGCTCATTTTAGAAGTAGTTTCGAAGAATCCATTGCGAAGTGGCAGTAGATATGTGGTTTAGTTTGATGAAACGTTCACTGGATGGAGGTTGTAGCGTTACAGGGGATAATCTTTTCACAGCTTCACTTTAACGTACACCCTCAGCAAACGGCAGGCAATACCGCTTAGGGTGTTACGCTTGGACCGCTGTGTATAGCAAAACCTGAATGTCTTGGTTATTGAGCAAGTGGGATGGTCAGCTTGTTACAAACTGTCGTGCAAAGGTAATGAGGTATGTCGCTGTGTTTTCAGTCTTGCATCAAGGTGCGCATACTCGATCGTCGTGGGAAGAAAAGAAAGGCACTATTTTCTTACAGTGATGCTAATTGTGACCTTGGCGTCATTAACATCCTGCTTCGGATGTGCAGCATTCGCAAGCATTTATCAATTGTGGCCAATGGCTGTCGGGAAATTTTTTCCCAACATAGCTGTTTCAGCTTGTGTGGACGTCGGAGACCATCCCTCCATGCTGAGATCATTCGATAGTAGTTCCCATATTCATGAAAGGATCTCGGAGCTCTTGAGAAAATCATAGGAGGGTTAGTTTGATCCCAGCTATTTCATGAGTTCCGGCATTCATTGTACTTTGTCGACTCACTGCAGTTCGGGAGGCAAACATTAGGGAAGAACAAGCAGGGTTTCGCCCTTGGCCGTTCACGAAGGGATTCGTCACTGTAGATTGGATAGATTAGGGACCTCGCGACTGACAGGTTTGGTGGCTGGAGACGTTAGTTGAGATTACGGCTAATCGAGCTCAGTGGCATGGATGTTGTCGTTGTTCGGCTAAGCTGTCTGTGAAGCAAGCGCACTTAAGGATGCGGAGCAGCGAAAGCCGTAAGGAAGCTGTCTTGCTGATGATGCTTTATTTTCATTCACAACATGGTTGTTTGTTTGAAAGGTATAATCGCCTTGATGTCGAATGAATAGATATAGACGAAGCCACTTTTAGTAGTTAGATTCCTTCCTCCCTCTCTTTTTTATTCTCTCTCCCTGTACAGGGTTTGTTTTTCTCATGGTTGTGTGGCAGTTAAGCACCATTGTGGACCACTAGTATTTTGCTGTCTGTGATGATGATGATGATGAGCGGACCACGCGTGACTCTCTATGAGCGAATCAGGCCGGTTTGCCTTTTTTTAAAAAACTTGGCAGAAAACCCCTGCAGCTATTAAATTTTTTAGATGGTACCACTAGGAATGAGCTACTGTTTTACATTAACAGATCATTCGAACTATTAAAGGTCGATTCGTACTAATATGAACGAGTAATGTTTCTGTTGTTCATTACTAATGTCTATCACACACTCTTTCGGTAGATCAGTCTATCGAGTACTCAGGTTATTTTATCTTGGTGATATCGATTTGTATAAGTTTTTTTCAAATTACCTTCCACCGCTCAGACTGAAAAGTCCATAATATTGGTCAAATGTAAAGGAGTATCTAAACCGTGTTATCGCATCAAAAAAACTTGATGGACTACACCACAATTGTGTTCATCATTCATCGCACTGAACTGTATGTTGTTGATAAATGATCAGCTAAATAATCTATATAGCAATAAATAAAAAACCTAAATTAATCAGTACATTCAATGTTAACGGCGGTTGTTAACTGAAGCTTCTTTTTCGTACCTCGTTGGATGTAAACAACGAACAAAACACTTGCGTTGGGTTATGTTTGTGTATTGCTTAGACATGAGCAACTAAACACGATAGACATTGAACCGTTTTACGTTATTCATCAAAAGATCATCTCAAATTGTCAAGTAACCATTGTTTCCATAAATTAGCCTAATGAAAAGATCAGAACTGACAAGTTATTAGTACGGTTTAAACAGACAGAGCAAAAGTTTGTGAACTTATATTAAAAATTCAAACCATACTCAGTTGGTTCAATCAAGACGGTAACTTCAACATAACTGAGTAGTCCTAATCACGGGGTTTTCGATCGGATAGAACAGAGCGACTCTGTTCATTCTCTTTTCGAAATGATCACACAAGCTGAGCACTATTTATACAAATTTGTAGTTGAGCGTTCGGATTTGATCATTCAGTCATGCCTATTGTGAGCTTGCTGGCGTTGTGGTTAACGCGATAGTTTTAAGTATGAGGATCACAATGCAAACTCCGATCCGAACGAGAATATTCACTACTGATGAGCTCTAATAAGAGTCTAGTGCTTCCTTTCGAAGTTTTCTAGCCGAAAAGCTTATCTGGTTATGAAGGCTGCAATAAAGTGTGGGTAGTGTTCCATTTAAAATCACCTGAATTCCCGAACTTCCACTGCCAATCTTACTCTGCTAACGTTGTATGTTTTCTACGTCAAACTAACTCCTAGTTGCGTTGCACTACGCGTTATAGTGCTTATGCAATACATACGCAGTCTAAACCTCCCAACCTGGATTTCCCGGGGAACGCGGCATATGGCGGTTTTGACTGTATCATCTAGTTTGAGGGTGTCAACTAATTGTTTGATTGGTGTATGAAGTATAGTTGCACAAACCTTGGTTTGTAATCTTCACGTTGGACTGTGCTCACATGAACACCCTAGTACGAATGCGGACTCTTTAAAATTACCACTTTTGGTTGGGTATTTTGCCCTTTCTGTTGGATGCCTTTTTTAAGCCCTTACAACACAACTTTAATCTTAACGTTGACATGCTCATTGTGCTCTGTTGAATATTGTTTGTACGATTCTGAGCTATCTGGATTCGTGGGATCTGAATCGCTTAGCTATTTAACGCGATGGAATACTACATTGTATTCCTCTTCGTTGCTGTGGATTCATTTTTCACTGTTTGGATAAAACAGCATTGTTTTCTCAGTTATCTTAGAATCTGTGGATTCTCTGTATCCTGGTATAGGATGCGTCCAATGCCTGGGTATGACTATTTGCTCTAGCCAAACTGATCACGTCTGTCACACTCTCAGATGTTCGAACCCCGGTTACCTTGACTGTTTTTGGTTGTGTACAGTATATTTCCGTAATCGCCTTCGTTTTGGAAAATAGTGTGAATTTAGAAAATCATACAAACGCATTTTCGTGAACTGTGTTTGTGCGGTTGTCGTACGGTGATTAGTATTTCTAGCAGGTTTTGATGTATGTTCATGTAACGTCCCTTGTCTGTATTCAGACTTCAAAAACTCCGGCAACTATTAAAACACGCCATAAGTTTTAACTTTTCAGCGGTATACATCCAATATCTAATCCGTTGCATTAAAGCAAGCACTGTGAGGTATAAAACCTAAAGTTTTGCTTCACTCTACAGTCCGGAGACTATTCCAGTAACGTTTTGCTAGCCCCTATATTTACGACACATTACTGGTATGTTCACTTAGCCTCACTTTGATCAACTTCACTCTGGTGAGTGTTAACCCACCAAGCTGGATTTCCTCACATCCTAAGTTGTGTTGAAGATTTAACAGAAAACTGTGCTCTACATTCGACTCGGAACTGTTTTGCATGCCTATCGATTGATTGCAAGATACCTTTCCTGAGGAATTACGAGTGCACAATCTGTTGAGGATATTTACATGCGGTTGGCTTCGCTTAACTGAGACGTTTGTGAATAGGGTTTTGGGAAATTCATGATTACGACACCTCAGAGATTACAAAAGGTGGGCACACGTTCACGCTACTCTCCTTGGTCAGAATGAAGATGACGAGTTTCAGGACACACTTGACCATAAATTTATGGTAAAATATTTAGGAACACCAGATTCCAAAGAAAGTGAGCAGGACAGAAGACCTGCACACGAACGAGTATCTGCCTAGGTTATCAGAATCTTGATTGGTTAATGTTGACAGTACTTTATGTAGTAGGTCAGAACGAATACGTCTGAACTGGCTCTCGAGGTGGTATACTTTTTGACAGGTTTGTGCATCTAGTTGGTTTTTTTCGAGTTCGTTATCTTCTAGTATGTTTATAAATATTTATTTTGGTAAACAGATTTTAACCTATCTGCTTTTAATGGTAGCTTTTAACTCGTTTTACTTTCTACTAACCTTGAAACGCATTAACGCACTTCTTAACTCATTGGGTAAAACTTTGCACTGTTGACAAAACTATCTAGTTGAGCTAACTGAGCCAACTGATTAATATCGCTGCCATTATCGTCGTGGCATACGAAAGGTACTTCATAATGGCTTCCTACAACAACCGTTGTGTATGAGATTTTAAGTACGCTACCATCGCGTAGTTTATTTGCTCTCGGACCTTGTGTTTTACATTACTTATAACTTGCCACCAGATCAGATGCTAAATTTGATGATTTTCTTAACGATTCACCTGTGCATTGTGCACACACCTTCACACACGCACACTGGTCGGTAATTCAGATCGTGTACAATACGGTTAGTCATCTTTCGTGTCTGTCAGAACAACACTAGGTTCATTCAATTAAAGCCAAGACCGTATCAGATTGACCAGGAAAATCTGGACTTATCGATCAGAAGGCGTGGGTTGCCGTTAGCTTGGGCCTACTTCATGACACAGATCACGTCGGTTTTGTGCTGCTATCAGGTGTTCCGTTATGTGGACTTCTGCTACGCGCTGTGTACACTGGGGTGCTGCATTTAAAACCTGACGAAATATTTTTCGTTGGAAATGGGCGTAATTTGAACGACATTCACATTTGTTCTCAAGCTTCAGGTGGTTTTTTTCCCCGAGTAGTCCTAAAGAAGCACTGGACTAAGGTTTTTCGTTCTTAAGAACTCATCTACGATGTACACTCTTGCTCTGGTAAATAGTCAGGCATACTACTAACTACTCCATTTTTCTGAGACATATTTGAATTTCGACATTCAACAATTCTGTCACAGTCGTTTGTTGGTAACACCTAGTTTGCCCGATCGTTTGTGAAGGAGCCTCATTTTTGCCGTTCCCGATCGAGAACCCATCAACCAGGTTAAAAAGGTATATTTCTCCTAACCCGCTGTACACTATTATAATTCACAATGCATAACACAGGAAGAAGCACTGTGTTACTTGGAGACCTCCGTGTGCTTCCCAGTCGTAAACACAGTTGGATCATATAACAGTCAGTTACAGGTGACGCCACTCTGTTAATGACTGTCGTGCTTTTTGGAGCTACCACCTGGACTGGGACCATGCTGTTGTGCGTGTTCGTTTTGTTTTGTCGTTTGCCCATAGGATCTACGCTCGTAAATGCAAGGTGCTTAACTGGCATTCGAGCGATGAGGATGTAAGGAATGCTTACCAAAAGGCGTTGGTGAACAAGTTGCCCAGTTCGAGTCAGGTGAGTAATCCTAACGAACACTGGGAACAAATCGCCGCAGTTATGAAAGCATTTTGTGGAGATGTTTCGAAGGAGCCGTTCAGTTGCGACGGAACTGGATTGTCGTCGTCCTCATGAACAAGCGTCGCTTGATCCCACCTGGTTCTGCATACGATGGCGACCGCTAAGAACTTAAACTCAAGCTGACTGAAAGCTTGCGCAAAGACCGTGAGCACTACGTGGTTGACCAGTTTAGGGCGATTGAAAGAGTCTTTCTACCTGAGAATAGCTGAAGACGTTTTCCCTGATTCTTGGTTGTACTGGTCGTCGAGTTGGTGTAACTGGGACCATATGCTGTAAAAGATGGTCTACTTCTCGCCAGTCTATTGCGCCGACTTAACAGGTGAGTTGAACACTTTGACGAACAAGTCAGCTGGCCTCACCCAGACCGTGTGAACGACGAGGCTCGAATGGTCAGTTATTTCGTTCCAGACGGCCCTTCGTCGGACACAGAAGTGGTCGTAGGGCTCAAGTTATTGAAGCGTAATAAGGCTTCTGAACCAAACCTACTCTCTCCTTCTCTTTTCAAAGATGGTGGCGAGATGTTGATGTCAGAACTGACAAAACTCCTCCAGATGATTTGGGAAACTGAAGAGGTACCTAACGACTGGTGCCTTCAATAATAATTCCCGTTTTCAAAAAGGGGGCCCGAAGTCAATGTGACAACCACAGAGGCATCAGTTTGGTATCTATTGCGTCCAAGTTACTTACTGGTCTCATTCTACGTCGGCTCGTTGAGCTCAGAGAATCTTAGGTACGCGAAAAACAGACAGGACTCCGATCCGGTCGAAGGTTCGCTGATCACATTTTTATGTTGTAACGGATCTTGGAACATCGGTACTGCTTCAGACAGCCGATGGTCGCGATCTTTTTCGATCTGAAGGCTGCTTTCGATTCAGTTGCTCGTAACGTTCTCTGGAGCTGTCTCCTTCGCAAGGGAGTACCAGAGAAATACGTGAATCTACTGAGATCACTGTGTGCTCATTCTGCAAACATGGTGAGAGTTTATGGACATCTGTCTCGGGTGTTCATCACTCTTAGTGGATTCCATTGGTCATACCTAATGAGTGTGAAACATCATGAAACAACATTTTAGTGGAACTAAGTCAGGTCCAGTTTTTCATTAAGATAGACATCGCCCTACTACTCCCTAATTGGAATTAGTTGATTGTTAGCTAAAGACTTTAAAGGAATCGACTGTGATCTATAATCAATAACTGGACTGTTGCCATGTTTGTGGTTGTGTCCTTCAAAATGGTGTGTAATGTAAACGTAACCAACGAGATTTTTGTCTTGTCACCATTGTTACTTGTTTTCGTGTACACATTTTGGTTCTTGTAGCTGTTTCTTAGCACTTCATCGGTACTCTCTTTCTAGATTTCTCTTGTGATAGTGATAAAATTGATCCATTTATTAACTGTTAACCATTACCGTTCACCATTTTTTACCTCGTGTTTTCTTTTCACTTTGCATATGTTTGTAGTTCTGTATTATCGCAGATGCCACCTTGAATGATATCATACAGGTTGATTCAACACAGCGTACCTCATCACTCCTTCTTTCAGGAACAAGGCAAGTTGGATGGCCTGTCAACAAATGGTCGAGACGGTGCTACCCCAGTTACCAGTCAACCCGAAGCTAATTCCCCTCCGATCTCAGTCGGGTTCAATGAGGCCACACATTTGGTGCCTGATGTACGACCAGAATGAATTGTCCCCCAAGCGTTGCTAGCCAGAGTCAGTTTATTTCACTTCGCAATCATTCACTCAATTCGTGGTGACCACACGATGATAGAGATATCCATGGATTGTGTTTCACCCACCCAACCAAGCAAGTTATTGATCGTGAATCGTGGTGCAGCCGTCGCACCATCACTGTTTCTTCACTGTTTGTGTGAATTTCATTTCTTTCGTAATTGCTCATCGATTCCCATGGGCAGGCTGATAATCAGCCACTGTTTACATGTTGTTCACTTTCCTTGAATTGATTGGGTCCTTATTCCCGCACAGGTTTTTTTCGTCGTTCTCAGTACATATGTTTGGGAACCGGTGCAATGATGTCCATACTTCACCGCCGTGACTTCCTGTAAACTTGCCGATCCCACGGTGCTCGACAGACCGTCTTCATTCACTACGAATTTTCCATCCTTTCCTTACTCCATGTTGTTTTTATTCACGGTCTCCACGTTTGCCTGATGTGTTTTCCCTGTCCCCGACTATCGTGCAGTTTTTTTAATTTCTGGTGAAAGATCTGTTTTGATTGTGAATACATTTTTAGATGTCTTTTCATTGTTATTATCATTTCAGTGCCATTTGTGCCAACCTCACACATTTTGATCGATTCGCTAAGTGGATCAAGCTTTATTGAATCGAATGGTGCAAAACTATAGGAATGAAACCATTCTTCAACTAATCCGGTGTCGGGATAACACTTGAGCAGTACAGTGACCACTTGTCCCATACTGACAGTTCGTAAAGTTCAACATTCTCCACAACATAGTCCTCGATCTTTTTGATTGTTAATCTGGTGCCCTGTCAGTAACTGTGTAGATAATAGTTAGCTGTGGGGTCGTTCGTTGCCTAAGACTTCATGGGGCAATCACGGGGTTTGTGACACTACTGTGTATTACTAATATTGAGTATCTTAGATAGTTGAACTGCACATCATTATGTGCAGAATGTTGTGTGTCACTTTGCGAGTATTGTTTTTCTGTGTGTGTACAGAAGGCGCTGACGCAATCTTTTTGCCGTGGAATTGATTGCACTATCAGCGCGTGAAAGGTCAGAACTATGTGGTTGGTTCGTTCAATTGTTGTTACTATACACAGTTTGTACAAAATTGACTGATTTTACGTTGGTGACTGATGAGAATAAATCGAAATGTTAACATCTTGCGATCTATGTCTTATCTCTGTTTTCCTGTTAGCTTAACAACGTACGTGCGTGTTTTATCTTCTTGATTTATGGTCGCCGATTTCATCAAAGCTGAACTTGCGCCCCCCCCCGTTTAGCGTCCTAGTTATCCCAGTTGATTCATCTCTTTCCATTTAGTTTTAAACATCAGTTGAAGTGTATAGCCTATGTTTTTTTCTGAGACAGGTTCACGTCTGCTTGTTACGATGACACAGTTAGTTTCCAGTACTTTGTTACGTTTAATTACGGTGGCACAACGGCTTAGACGACTGTTCACACCCACTGTGGACTATCATCACACGTGTCAAATGTAACCTCAGTGATCCTCCACGCAATCAGCTTGTGGAACTAATTTTCGCAGCCGGATGCGACATTGCTCACAACCATTCGTATAGAGAGCACTTTCTAGAAACTATTGATCAAGTACGACTATTCTGTGGTGCTCTTTTGATTGCTTTCTGCTGGGAAGAACTTTTATTCGAGATACACATTTTTCGTTGTTCCCTTACATAAGATTAGAGATCAAGTTTTCGCCTTGTTCATCACATGGTATGGATTTCCATTCTATACAGAGTTCATATGGTTATGCATACTCTCTGACTGACTAGTGTCGAGAGGCTGTAATTCCTTGACACGGGCGTTCAACTAAAAATCAGACGCTGGCGCTTTTGAGCTTGGTTGATGTGATTTCTGTTTAGGTTGGGACGGCTTGACAGTATCCAGGTCACATGATCTTTCATATTACATTCTAATGAACACGATCTAGGAGATTTACTTAAATTTAGCTTACCACATTAAACGTGGTAGTTGTTTATGATTCAAAGTGATTACCAGAACGGAACATGCACTATGTGGTTTTGAAAAAATTCAACAGGTCCTGTTTTGGCTGAGCTTCTGATTTATACGAGCGCGTATGACCGTCATCATGGGTCAGTTAATTCGTAATCGGAATGGTTTATCGCCGTGCACGGACATCTGGATCATGTCTGTCCAGATTGATTGGGTCTGTACCAAGTGCATCTGTAGAGCGTATTGCGATCATGCGATTGATGTTTGTCGCAAATATTTCTTAGACCTTACACTCATTGAACTCATAAAGTACCAGGGCGATTGATTACAAGTGTTTAGCAATACGCAGTTGACAGGTTTGTAGCTTGTCCGGTAAGCTGAGTTATTCCTCTTGTCATCTACTTTCCGTTGACAGGTCGGTAGTTTGTAGTAGACGATTTTCTAGACTGGTTCTCAGAAGAACATTTATTATATACAGTCATCATCATAGACAACAATACATCAGTTATTCACACTGATGCTTAACTGCCACACAACCACGAAGGTAAAAAAAACCCATATGAGGAGAGACAAGGGGAGTGGGACCTAAATAAAAATAGTTACGTCTATATTCAAACACTCATTTTCCATCGTATATAAACTGGTTCGGACGATATTCTTCTGCTGATCCCATGTTCTTATAGTTGGTGGTAAAATCTATTGAAGTGTATATTCTAAACGTGCGTTGCTTCGATTTTATCGCTAAAGTATAATGTCACGTATTAAACAATGAAAACTGATTATACACATAGCTTCCATTGACTGACATAGTGATTTCCTTATGGAACACAAGTGTTTCCAACTTACAAACGAATACGACAAAAGAGGCGATGGTACCGATAATGTGTAGTTTACACAACGTTGTTTTAGTTGCAATCATTTAAGACGGAATTTGTTACGTTTTAACGTTTGTAACCTCCGAGACTTCTTTACCTGGCTATACCCCAACTCAGATGATTCACGTCCAACTACTTACTGTGCAATTATAATGTGGCATTTCGCTATTCATTGATTGGTTCATCGTTTATTCTCTGTTTGAGTTGATGTTGACCCAATGTGGGTTCACTTCTGTCTCTTTACCGATTTCACAATTCTACGGATTCACTTGCCTTGTATGTTGTTTGCATTAGGAGATTATTGCCTACTCTGTGTGCTATTTTGATTATCATAGATGGCCGAAGTATCTGCCTTTCACTGTGAGACTGGGATGTTGATGTGCATTCTAACAACTGCACATCAGAAGCCTAAATTTTTCTCGGGAGATCAACTGGTATTGGAGATGTCGGCTTGATTGGGAAGTTCTCATCACGAAGTGGTCCATTGAAGTTAAAAGATAGCAATGATGTCTGCTCTCGAGACGGTTGGGCGGTCTTGACATCACTCGTAAACGTACATGTTCGATAATCCACTAGGACTTACTGTGAGGTCACTGGCACCGTGATCGACACGATTGTCTCATGAGAATGTAAACCGAAATTGGAATGCTGACGACGACAGGGATATGCACTGTTAAGCTCTAACAGGAAAAAACGTCCAGTCTAACAAATCGTTTGGAAATAGCCTGCTGAATACAACGTGATCGGTACTACCATTTCGTATGTTTTCGTCAGTTGCTACACGTAACAGCGGTGCACATCAAAAATATTTGGATGAATTAAGTTCACACGTCAAGTCAATGTATACACTAGTCTGTCATTGGTCAAAATCATGGCTGACGGTGGTTCAAGGTCAACAGCTTTAGCACACAGGACCGGCTTGCTACGCATGACAAGCAGCGCCTCGAATAGCTTAAGGATGACAGGCTAGTGATGGCGCATCAACACACGGTATGTGTTTGTTGGGTCGACCATGTGATGTGTGACGCGACCTTATCAAACAACGCAAGCCGGTTTCTTCGAGTGCCAGACACCTATTAAAGACCAGTCATGTGGTCGACCCGACAGACACTTCCGTTTACCTGGTTAGAGTCAATGACCTTCTAGATTTGGTGTCGGGGCAGGCGCAGTTCCCCGAAAATATTGCGTGACTAAAAGACTACCAAAGTACACTTGTGAGTGACCTTCACCGTTATCATCGTCGTAATTCTCCTGTCTCCACAAATGTCCTCAGCCGTCGTGCCATCCCAACTACTAGCCTGCTATGCGCTGTCTGGACTTTTGTCTGGTACATTGCTTTGTTGGTAGTCACAAACCCTATGAATATGAACAGATTTGTGACCATGTTGTCTTCTGACTAGCTGACAAAAAGAGCTCTGTCCGCAGGTCAGCACTTTTTTGTGTTCATGCGTTAGCATCGGGTGGTTGGGTTGGCCGGGAAGCCACAAATTAGTCGTGTATACTCCGTTCATTACCGTTGTCCGCCGTTTCGTTAACCGTGATTCTGTTATCTGTTTACGTGTTCGTTGGCCGTAGATCCAGTCACAACTTTTGGTATGTCTACTCTCCCCATCAGATGATAATCAAAACAGGTCACACAGATAGTTGACTATCGCACATGGGTGACTCACGGTCTATTGAAGCTAAGTATTGCTAATTGACGAGTGTGTAAGATTCCTTTGTCAGGCATACGTTTGTCCGTGCTGAGAGACTCTCAATTGCTCGAACTTCTGTGATTTCTGATATACTTGATAAAGGGAGGTGAGCATTTTTTGCAACAATAGGTATGTATTGTAGAGTCTAACGTCAGTAGCTCCTCCTGTTGTTAGCCGTTATCCTGTGGCATCCCAGAACTGACTGGCGAACCTTGTTTGGTAACCGCTATTTATCAGGTAAGAACCGACCGCGTCGTTCCTGAGCAGAAACTGCATTGTTGGCTGACATGGACTCGGATGTGCCAATTTCGTATTGCTTACCAACCAGTAACTGTCAGTGCCGTTTCGTGAAACTGTTATATGTCACGAATCTTGGAGGCCGTGCATACCTCCGCTGTCTTATTTTGCCACTTAATTCAATGCGAAATAATCGAATCATAACACCTGGTAGTTTGGCTTTCTGTGAGTTCACTGAATTTCTTGGGTGCGCATTCGTCCGTACTTTTCAGCTTTACTGAACCGTTATGAAAGATCCTGTCTTGTAGCCGGTTGTTTTCCATTTTCTTTCTGGCATACTTATTGCACTCTGTGATCTAAGGTCGCCTGTTTACCTTAACGAACTTCTTAGTTGAGCATAGACCTAGAGCCGGAAGGCGATGTTGTATGCTGTTAAAAATCGCTTGTTACGTAATAGTCTTCAAACCTTCGTGTATAATAAACAGTTCCCTCAATAGTTTGTGAGTTAGAGCCAGTGTTGCCACATGCTCAAGTTCCTTATAAGTAATCGCCGTTGGGCCTGAGGCGAAGTGGATTGTCGTCACCTCAGTGCCCCGTCTATCACGACTGGTTAGAAACATCTGACATGCAACGGAGAGGTGATGTAGCGACCTGGAGATTTCACTAGCCTGCTTGCAGTATGATGTGTAAAATAGTTTCAAAACTCATAGTTGCATACTGTATCTAGGCTATTAAGAAAGTTAGCATGATGTATGCTGTCCGTTTGTTTGTCTGCATTCCATGTGACAGGGACGCGAACCCGAACGCACACGTGTGTCACACTCTTCCGGTTTTATCGTTCATCGACTGCCGGTCTCTCTAGCCTCCCTAGCTAATTCACGAGTCGGTGTTATTTCTAGCGCTATAAGAGACTTTCTGTATATTTCGTGTAATAAATATTCGGTCTCTCCTCTCAACGGTCTTTTTACATTTCGTACCTGAGAAAACGACTTAATGCGCCGTGCACTAGCTTGCAATAGTGCACCTAAGTAAGCAAAGCAAAGTCACGGTGTTTTCCCCATTGAGTGTTGGTTAACCGGTCGACACTTACTGAAAGGCTGCGTCCGTGATCGAAATCATTACAGCTAGGAAGTATATATAGGTCATTCTTTTGTAATTGAGCTGTTTTGTCGTTTTCAAGTCTTGTTGTGCTACTAGTAGGTTATGTATTGTAGTATCAGCAGTAATATTAAGCCGCATAAGCCATTTCTTAGTCCCATGTTATTGATCAAACCCAACACGTCACATTGCACTCGTTTTGTATGTATAATACGTTCCCCCGATTAAAGCAAATTTACGAGTTCTCATGCATGTTTTGGGAGATCCCTCTGAACAAACCGTTCGATTTTAACTGTCTTCCGGTGCGAATATTTCCAGGCCCCTTCACACACACATGAATACTTCTGAAGTAAGGTTGTATGATTTGTTGACATGCCTAGGAGATAGTTTCTGTGAACTGATTACAATTTCCCTGTAGTACTCACACCACAGAAATGATTCGGAACTAAAATGCGGTATAAGTCAGGTTGCACGTACGTGTTGTCTTAGAGCCTGTTCAACCGATATTTCCAGTTGATACCTCTGTGACATTAAAACAACTGCTTCATTAACTAATATGTTACCTCAGGAGAGCGATGATTAGCCATGTGTTTTTCTGGATGAATACCAGCCGCCAAAAAGGGCTCTTTAACTGGAGTCCATCCTATGAGTCATTTATGTCCCATGGTGGAACTTGAAGAAGCTGTATTTTCATTCTCTTCGAAACGTTTTATTCGGATTCGACTAATGCTGAGTTTCTTCAACCATTATGGGTTTTATCCTCCCATGCGGTTGATAGTCGTGACCCGCTTTGGGGGCATTGGATAGTACAAAATTTTTTTTACCCGTCAACGTGTTGTGTTTCCAGGTCTTCTTCAAACAGTGTCATATCATGCAAGTGTTCAAAAAGCAATGCTGTCAGTCAACTCATCTACACAAATCCACTGAGCGGAATAGCGCTTCGACACCACCGTTTAGGACAAGTTTTCATATGCGAAAGGTCAGTAGTTAAACGCTGCCGATACACAGAGTTATCGACTGCTTGTAAGTCGTTCTCAAACGAGCTTGGCACGGATTTTGGAAGTTTGTGCAAAATTAGAGTGCGCTATTCTAGCCGCCGGGTAGTTTCGGAAACGTGACAGGTCTACTACGATTTAGAGACGTGAGAAGCATCTATTGCAAATGCCACTGTCCGATTTTGTCCGTATACTTTGGAAACGTTTGAAAATGTACTTCGGGTTTTGGTTGTCCAAAGGAGATTAACATGTGTTTATCTCCATCTGCTTCATTTTGAAGTGTTCGGAGTTTGTTGGTTCAATGGTTGACTCGGAAAATCAGAATATAATCGTAGCAGCCGCAAGGAATCTACATTTTTCTATGCTGTATTTTGTATTTTGTTTAACAGAACACTTGTGGTATTAATTGGGGGAAGAAGCTTTTTCCAGTCATTGTGTTGATAAATCCACATAACCAGCTTGTTGTTTGAGGTGCCAAACACATTAAAAAACATGTTTTCCTGTCACAGAATGTTTTCGAATGTTTGGTCATTCATACCACTTCCAACCCACACATATTCCATAAGCCGGAACATTGTATCATCAGCGGAGGTCAATTGACGTGAAGACACGGCTATTTTCGTACTGATAAAATGCCTATCATGAAGCGTGTAAACGCATAACAATGAGACCTTCAGTGTCACAGCTGTCCGTCTTATCGACATTGGGGTAAAATGATCAACAAAACACAAACGAAGTAGATATTGACATCTGTGCAACAGCGAACAATTTCAAACCCAGGGTCTTCATTAAGGCCAAATGCATCCCCACAATGGAATGTGGAGACTTTATCAGATCAGTTCTTCGAAAGATGTTGCTGACTGATTCACACCAGTTTCCACCTGGTTCAGAGTATACCAAGGTTGGAGCTAAGTATTGTGCAGCCAACTACAAAAAACACCAAATTGGACGTTGACAATAAGTTAGATGATACATTGACCATCCTTAGTGGGGCAGGTCAAGTGAATCAGGAAAACCTAGTTTTGATTCTCTGACTATGGTTTCCTGAGTGGCAGTACTGAGGGGGAAAATGTTGACCATAACAGTGAAACACAGAATTGATCAACTATAATGCAGATATCTGAATAAATGAATACAGTGAAACACGGATGCCAATTCAATAGACATCACCTCCAGCTTAAGAACACAGTTGTTGATTTAGACTTTTACACCACCAAAGCAACTGCCATCGAAAACGTTGTTGGGAAATGAGTTCGCTTGCAGTAATGGTTCATTTGTCAGAAAATGAATGTTGCCTGTAGTAATGCCACTGCAGTTTCTGTCGCCAGAGACCTGTCGTCATATACATGGAGTTCCAACATCAAGTACACTAAATCGACGAACATAACAGAAACCGGCTTCTATGTTTGCGATAGATAAATAAACCGGAGAGGAAAACAAACTAGAACGTTATGTTAGTTCCAAATAGTTTCCCATTTACTCTGTTCCCACAATCTATTTCCTGGTTGTATTACTAATAAGTAGTTTGGTGGATATATGATTTTAGGTAAGACCTAATTGTGAAAAGTCAGGGCTTCGGCAGAAACACCATGCTCAAACGCGGCAAGTGCTCTACCAGCCGAGCTATGAAGCCACGCCAGGAGCTCGGAGAATTCACATTTGGATTCGGTTACCTACCCGTCCCACTGTTTTATATGGAATCCACCAAATGATTCAGGGGATTGACCGCCCCGGCAGGATTTCTTGAACAGTCCACCAACGCCACTGGTTATGTTTTAAATTTTGAATCCAACATGTTGTCCTTCAAATAAAACTTCTAATTAATTAAATCATGCAAATAGCGACATACATGAACATGTTAAGCGTGTGAATTTCTGTGGTTGGTTGTCATGTCTTTTGTAGGCTCCGTGCTGAACACAGCTCTCAGCTGATTGCGGATAAGTTTGTCAATTCTCGAAAATGTAATCCTGCAAGTTTTGAG
>JTDE01001918.1:46254-57722 GCA_014338405.1 Paragonimus skrjabini miyazakii | reverse complement strand
GATTAGGGTTCTCAACCAAAGCCTTTGGCTCAAAAGCCTATACCGCAAGGCAGCGGGTGGGTGGTACTGTACTAGAACTGGTACGTTTTCCGAAAGAAGACGCCAATCTTTTTCCAACCCCCCAACATGGAGGACCAGGAGACTGGTTTGTCAGACCTCTACCTATTGGTCTGCCTGGCATGAGTGACTCTATCGGTATGGTGGCCACACCGTCCAGTTTAACCCAATAGGTCATCGAGATGCGCAAGCCGTCACACCGCGTCAAGGTCCAGTCTCGTTGTGACGGAATGTTAGTATCGACTGAATGACCGTTCATGTTTTTAACTATTTGAAGCTATTCGATTTTATTTCAGCGCTAGCTCCTAAGACCTTGTTGGGTCAGTTAAAATGGAAGGTGCCTTAATGCCCCAGGAGTATACCGACACCCTAAAAACAACTTGATGTTACAGAAGATGATAAGGAATTGTGGTATCCTATCGCCCGTCCACAATATCCCGAGATGGGTGCGACGAGGTTACTTAGATTCTTCTTTTCCACTCACAGCATACGAGATTCTATGTTACGCCTTGGCAGTCTGCGAATATAGTGGTGTGAAACTGCCTCCAGTCACTCAAATTTGAGACACAGAATGTGCAGGTAACATTGCTATAGCCTATGAGTTTTCACAACGGACCAGAACATCCTTGACAAATTAGAGGCTCCGGCTCGTCAGTTTGATGTGATCCCCGCCACTGCTAAATTCGAGATTCTGTTGCAAAACTCGTAGGGCTATGTTTACTTTCACTCTTGATGGTGAGCCGTTGAAGATAGTCGAGAAGGTCACACACTTTAGGTGTTGGATCGGCGTCGGTGGAAAGTGTTGATAAGATTACAGATGACATATCCACGGCCTGGGTGCCGTTTGTCAAATTATGCGGTCTGTGGCGGTAGAATGAGCTCAGTTTTCCGGCGAAAATTCGGGTGTATGTCAGAATTGTAAGACAATCGTTATTGTACAGCTGTCATATCCAGGCGGAGGATGTTCAAAGTGTGTTCGTTTCCGGGCATCGATGTCTCCAGAACATTGGAACAGTTTGGTAAGAACACTGTATCAACACTGACACAGTTCGCCAGAGTGACTTTGGGACAGAAAACCCTGTCAGTTCTCAGGCATATTTATCTCATCGCACGCTTCTTTGACTTGGACACAATTTGCAAATGCTAACTCACAACTTGCCAAAATGCACCCTTTCTGCAATGGGTGTGTTAGGCTGGAAGCGACAGTCCGACACGCAGCGTGCGTTCTTGGTTCGGGATATGAAGATGCTGTTGGCGAACTTACGATTTCGGCCTTCTACTAGAGTTCAAAGTACAACGATGGATGACATAATTCGGAACGGCAAAAAATAAAACTTAATGGCGTGAGTGTTGCGAGTCGGTGTTAGCAGCGGTGCAAATTTCTTCCCTCTTTGCATTGGTCTCCTTCTTTGCATTGCACAAACCTTCGTCCTTTTTCTCATATATTGTAACTGCTACCGAAATCACATCCCGTCTGATAATGTGCATGGAACAAAGCGTCTAGTTTTTCGCTGACCGAAGTCTTGAGTGTTACGTTAAGCTATGCCACACCTGGTTACTGGTCCCCGTGTCCGAGCTAAATCAGAGGCTATTTGATAAGATAACCTGCATACGAACATGTTTTCTCAAAATGACTGGCCATGGGCACTGGTCCACAAAATCCAATAGCTATGCATTCGGGTATTGCAACAAACAGAGCCTACCACAACCTACCTTACACTTAACAAGCACTCCGAATTGCACAGCCTAGCTGCTACGGTTCCGCAGCATCCGATTAGCTGTTATTACCATGGTGCCAATTCGGACAATCAACTCGCGTGTCAAGCGAAAATACTCATTCTCAAGTGTATTTGTCCCCCTGTCACATGGGTACAAACGGGATGACTTCGAAGTGCATCGTTCTACCAGGCTGACTGCGACGCAGGGTGAGTGCACTAAGTTATACTGGAATCACTGACTAGCGGCCCCATATTCTGCGGAGGCGTAATCATTAACATACGGCAATTGTCTTTTCTGTTCTATTGTTCTTTTCAACCTATGTTTACACTACCCGTAACTATACACGAGTAATATGACCAATCTCTCGAAAATTACAACACATTGCAGAAGCCATCGGACTGGTCAATAACTCAAGACTGGACTTTAATTCGTTCAGATTTTTAACCCATCGTCGCACCATAGAGTATGCGCAAAGGTACTGGTAATAGGAACTGCTAGCAATGTATAACCTACTAAAGTTTCATTCATGATACACTCTTGGGAATGTGTATGCATCCTGAATCTGTTTGGACCATACTGTTATCACTTGGTAAGACTACGTTTCGTCGAGCGAAATACGTGTAATGCTACTAAGCTAATCTGTACGTGGAAATTCTAAGAAAGAATTAGTCGACTGGGCGATGTGAGTTCCAAATGTGGGCAATACCAGTGTTGATCCCTTACGGCCATGACCGACGTCAAGTGATACTAAGATGTCAAGTTGAACATCGCTCACATTTTATCGCAGCCTTCGCATTCGGACAAGATTTCCAGCCGATGTCTTTAGGAAAGAATCATCGGACTCGAGCCTCTCCCTTGTCACAGATTGTCAGTAGTGTATGTCTTTTCTACGGCCGAGATTGGAATTCTGGATTTGCCTTCATGAAGCATTCGTGTTGGTCACTGTGCCATTGGCCTCACAATAGACACAATCGAATTATCCTATTCCGATTGTGAACTTTAACAGCAGTGAAACTCGAGTGTGATTCTTCGTTGTAAAATATGCTGGCCAAGAAATCTACCTAAGTGCGTAGTCCGTGATCGAAAAAATGGATGCGTCTAACTGTGTAAGTCCCGGAAAATTCACCACAACGTCACTTAGGTACATGATATTTATTCAAGCGACTCTAGTAGCAAGTTGATTGGATCATTTAGACCCCGGTAGCTGGTCCCATTACATTGTATTTTTCTAATCTTACACAGTTCGAATCGTTAAGAAATGTTGTACACGTTGCAGACATTTTGTGTTCGTTGGCTGATAAAATCCTTACGACGATCAGTGCGCAACCCAATATTGTCGTCGATTTCTAACTATTACTGTGTAGAACATACAACAAACTATTTCACATGCTTGGATTAACGTCTCGGAAGTTTATGAAACTTTACCTAATTTTTGGATGCAATGTTTTAGTTGAGGGACAAGAATTGATTCGAGTTATTCGAAAATTTCAAAACTTGAAATCACGTTTGATATAAATTCGACGTTTTTCAGTTCCACATATTGAACGCACAGACTTTTACTCAATCGTCACAGACTTGATTACCCACTAGAAGTCTGCATTTGCATTCTGTTTCGTAAGATAATTGCTAATCTACAGAATGACATAGTAATTTGTCACCTAAAACTTAACGCCCATTCAAACAAGTGTGCACCATTCTCGGCTGCAAACCACGCGATGCCACTTGTGAAGCAATCGAACTTCTTCTATCGACAAACACACTGAATTGAACGAATCCTCACACAGCTGGTTTATGACCAATTTCGCACTGTTCATTGATCGGAAGTGTCTTCAGTGACGCACGCGTAATGCGAGGAGAAGGCTGACACCCTACTGAGTTGATGTGTCCTGCTACCATTCTAAGTAAAACAAGTTCGACCCTACTTTAAACGTAAGATCTACTTTGTTCAATGGCGGTGATTCAAAGTGTATACCTGAAACATCAATGTCTAGGTTACATTTCCACATAAATGTCAAGCTGGTGACTCAAACCACACGGTGGAATACAAACATGCTTGCCGCATATCTTTTTCATCTAGACGAATGAGCTGCGTTCACTCAGCTTAAAGTGCTGCAGATTTCCAAATCCGGATCAATACAATCTGCATTCTACCCTATCCTGAGTAACGTGTACCAGTCAACTGAGCATTGCTAGCACTGTTAGGTTACTCTGCTTGTCTGTCCAGGTGATCGATCAGATCGGCCTATGCGGGACCGGAATGTAGTGGTCAATGTCATCGCATAGGGTTCGTTAGATGACGGGTTGTTCATTGATGTGGGATTTCAGGGTAAATTCTAACTATGCTTATTAAATAGTGCAAAACGAGAGAATGGTGAAAACCCCCTTGATTTAGAATGTCGTCATACTAATTCGAAAAGTGTTATAAAATTGAACTGGAATTCCGGAAGTGATTGGTATAAAGTGGTTCCAACTTAACCGAGTTCGTCGTCATGACAATCAAAACCTGGTAGTTGCTAGAAACCCTCCGACCAAGAAGCAGTCCGACTGGCCTTCTGAACTAATTTTGGATGACCACTCAATAACAAGGCATCATTTGGACAGGCCTGTGACTAAAAAATTTCAAATCACAATGACAACAATTTTACAACTCTATTCTTGATCGGTTAAGTTGGGAAACTTGTCACTGTTCGAGCACAGCACATCATCTATCAAATGGAAAAAGAAGTTATCGCCCGATTTGATATCAGCGATCAACCCACTGATTAAGGTATATAATGGAATCGATCACCAGATGCCCGCTTCACTTGAGCCAACCTGGCCGGTATACCGGACTGACGAGAAGCGAACCTGACGCAGGCAGGCAAAATTAAACCACCTAGTTTGTTCCAACGATATGAAATCATAACTTTACGTGTGCGTATGTGTGTGTGTTTACTCCGATTTGTCAACCCTACCTTCTTGTCTGTCTAGTGAATACAGATCAGGAATTTTAATTTCATAATATCAGACTGTGTATGATTAGCCTGTTTGTCTTGTGGTCAAAAGGTATGGGTAGACCAATTAACATTTCTGCCAGTTTTAATAAGAAATATCTGCTGTGCTGTTTTGGTTGTGTGTTCATGGCTACTTTACCGTAACAAGCCGTTTGTGTGTCACTATCATCTCCACCTCCAACACTTTACTCAAATAAACACTTATTTACATACTAAGTAGACATAAACTAAACACCAGCAGTTTTTGCCATAGTTGATAAGTAACATACATTATAAATCGATGATTTCGATAGCCAGACAAATACCACATACCGTATGATATGGAATTCCAAACAGGCTCAACTCTTTTCTCTACCGTCATTTTAAAACACGCTTATATGCAAGCAAACATCCAAATACATTCTAGCAGTGCGTGCGACAGTATATACTGTGGGCTCACACAATCGGGTGCTGGTACCTACCATTTGGGCATAAACAACTATCATGTTAGTATGTCTCAAATGAAAGGTGGAACACGTTGCAATTTGTGATTGACCACAATTCTTCACTAACTTCACTTACCGCATGCAACCACTTTTCTGAGAGTACGACCGTCTGAAAGTATCATGGTTGTGATGACGGTATCAGATTACTAACAGTTTGAGGTGACAATACGAGTTTGTCTGTAGTGATGCGCATAAACGGAGATGAAAACTAAAGAAATAGAAGAGGAGGACGAGAATAATAAATTGATTCCTTAGCCGTAGCCATCTGTTAATGAATAAAATCATAACAATCGGAGTACTGTGACAAATTTAATTGACGTCCACAGTTCGTGCTGTTTTTCTTCTCACGTTGACAGTCCACGTCACAAAAACGTACACGCAATACTAGCTCGGTTGTTACTCACATCGTTAGTTTGTGCTGTTCGCTTATGAATTAAAGCAAACAATTTTCACTGTACGCTCTTCCAACGAACGTTGAGTGACGTCCGTATAATCATCGATGCCAAATATCAGAACCAAATCAAGTCGCTCGAAAAGTGGTACTCGTAACATCAGCAGTATGATCAATTACAAGAAACGGCTGAATTCGTTTGCTTTCTCGGAATAAGGTACAATGGATGGCCACAACAGGCCATCAAGGGTCCAGAGTCACGGCAACTGCAAGCACAGGCGACCGACAGGCAAGGACGAACTGACGAAATGCGATCGGATGGGTCTGATATGTGTCTAAATAGCCGGCCTTCGGGCAGACCGATTCGTTGTCGACACTCTCACGGCGACCCATAAAAAACCGTATTCACAGGGTTTGGGGGGGCGCGAGTGACAGAGAACAATGGCTGTGCGAGCAGGTGTGTGAGATGAAATGACAGAGAGACGAGGTGAAGAAACCAGTACTTTTAGTCGCAGGTTTTGAGAATAACAATAACAGGTGTCTAGTAGTTAGAAGAGGTCACGGAGGAGAGTGCGACAGGGTCGTTCGAAGGGAATTTTGACTTCCAAAAATGTCTTACAAACGGTATCACGAATAATGAAAATTAACTGATACACGCTGTTTCATAACATGAGCTGAAACGAGATTACAATTAAAATGACTGGGCTTTTTGAAGAACACACTACCGAACACTGATTTCCTACTAGTCGCTTTCTCACTAATTAACGAAAACCGAACATTTTATGTCGATTTGTATTACTCTATCAGTTTCACTGTCAAAATGTTCTCTTTTCATCCCCTTAACTCCAAAATCTACAGCTATGAAACGAACATTCGATGACCTATTAGGATCTTACTTTGCGACAAAAAATTTAGTATGAAAAACTTGGCTATTAATTCATTCGTCAACTCTAAAATATACCAAATGATCGCCTGTTACGGACTGCTTAACTGAGAGTGTTGCAGGCTATGAAATGGGTGATACCTGTTTTTCGTGAACGCTCTTCTGGTTCACTTTCGAACGAAACACAAGCGAAGAATTTGACAACACTTAGTCACTGTAGTACATGAGGGAAAGTGTAATGGGGCTGACTCTGGACGCGAAATCGTACTTGCGCATATTTGCTTCTGTGAACCAGCTGCCTATTTGATATTTGCTGACAGTTTTGTCTGAGTGGGCATTCTGTCCTCGAAACATGTACACGCTTGAAGTATCACACTATACTGTCCGGACAATAATGAGAGCAAATGTATGTATAGCCTCAATGAATGGCAATCCGTTTGAACACAGTGATTCGGCATATGTACAAGTGTTTGACTTACAACCTCATAGATTTTTCCCCTTCCGCATTTTAGTCAGCTGTCAAATATTGTAGAATTCGTCAGACAATACACTAAACTAAATGCAATCGTATTGAGTCAGGCTACCAAAATGTGTTTGCTTAAAGTTCCAGGTGAGCATCTGCGTCCATGTAAATATCCTGCACTCAGGTGAGGTCACGTAAGAGATCGTCGCGGAAAATGGAAAGCTGGTATCCGATTGCTTTGTTCAGTCTCAATCAGTTTATATTTCGTTTTGGTGCAGCGAAATTCTTGAACTGAACGGCAGTTAAGTTTCAGTGGCAATTCTAAACTGAGTCAAATATATAAATTTTAGTGATATACAGAAGGAAATTAGTTGCAAAAGATGTCGGGACTGTGCTCAGTACATCGGTTTTAGTTAAGCAATGTAAACTACTTAATCCACCATTTTTGACACCCAGTATGTTGTCTTTACTACTTATCTGTCCATCTTTCTGTTCGATTTAGATTCTTTCGTATTGATTACTTTGTGTTCTCATTATCTCCCAGTTACAGTACCATTTACTTTACAGGATTAGATCAATCATTTTCAATAAGCTCAGGTGCACATTACTCCATTTGATGTCAAACTGATTCGTTGAACATATTCATTTAAATTTCCTCGTTTCATTTTCGCCTTTGGTTAACCTTTGTATTTACTGTTATCAGTTTTGTTGATAATGTAGTCATGTGTGTGAACGCAACTGAGTCCAAACTTTCTTCGGCAATGTTACTACCACAGTGCTCTTCGTAATGATAGAATGTACTTGAACATAAATAAGCAACCTATTACCACTTCATACGTTAGTATGACATATAACACAGCGCAAGTTGTTTTTATAGTTTTCGCGACTAAATGAGCTGAAAACGACGACTGTGCCGTTCACAAAATCCTCATCTATTGTATAATTTGACCACTTTGATCGGGTTTTACTTTTCTGCATGGAACGGAAATATTTTACGCAGACTTTGAATAAGTGATTCTCGTGTAGTCAATAAACTGGTAGCAGTCCTTTTGAAGTTGAAGGTTGGATAACTTTGACTGTATCTTAGCAGAAAGGTGCTTCGAAATCACACGCATATGTTAGACCATTTCTGTTGTATAAGTGAAGATAAACGAGGGTGAGTTGTGCCTTGAAAAAGCACGTTTGGCTTGCCAATTTTGCTAGATGACGTAGTATGGAATCACTTGAAAAAACCAGGCTAAAACAAAAGATTGGTCGATGACTACCGCATGAATTGATTGGGCAACATGTGAAAGTATATTTGGGGATGTGCGGTTCACTGCTATTGCGACATAAACACTAATTCTTTTCTCACTGTTCTCATTTTTTATTAAAAATTAATCACATTTTGCTGTAATTGATCAAACATTGCTAAAGCGGCATCCGTAGCTGACCAGCACAAGTGAACCAGCCTTTTGGTACGATAATCCCAGAACGCGCTTTGCCAAATTAGACTTTCCAAGGTTTTTGAAGCTAAGCATTGAAACCATCATCTATTCAAGAAATTTCTTTGTTCCCTTGAAATTTTCCACGCTTTCCATTGTAACGGTCTCAAAATTGTTGCTACTTTAAAAATAACCTTGAACAGGTTATATAACCTCAAACTGCACTGATATACGTGGATAGAATGAGTTTATGACGTTGACAAAAATGTGTGAACCGCAATGCTGCTTGCTATGTAAAAAAAATATCAAAGTTCAAACGTGATTCATACCTTCAAACTTGTCTTTTCAGACATGCGGAAATTTCAGGGACGGCCAAATTTTAGGTAGTCAAATTACAAACACTATCGTTCGTGAAATACGAGTTTTTGAATGTATACGAGCATTAATTAGGTTAATTCAAATGGTAAAGTACTTTACCGTACAGAGAAGTCAGAAACAATTTTTTCCACAATGTGTCTGTCGTACACACTTCGTTGCATTGCATCAGATACATACTGCAGTATGGACATTGTGAAACTGAACAACAAAATCAATAACCGCACAAACACGCACACTCACACACATGCATCTGGTGTAATCTGGCACTGACGAACAAGTCTTTCTGTACACAAATGGATGGCTTCCATTTGTTAGTTGCTACCGCCTACGCGAACCGGAGAAGCCTTCGACTTTTGTTGCGTAACGTATCCGAAACACCATGGTTTAACGCCACCTCTTATATCTATGAATCCTCGTGTGGATGCCGGGCCACCTATATAGGTAGAACAGGGCGGCAGTTATGTAATCGAGTCAACGAACACATTCGAGTTTGGGTTCGCAAAATGATCATGGGTACCACAATGCGGGATTCAAGTCAGAATGTGATAAATCACAAAGAGCCAGCGTCATCGATCGCTCGATAACTGTTCACTTGCCGACCCCAATTGAACCTGGAGAAGGCGTTTCGGATACGTTACACAACAAAAGTCGAAGGCTTCTCCGGTTCGCGTAGGCGGTAACAACTAACAAATGGAGGCCACCCCTTTGTGTACAGAAAGACTTGTTCGTCAGTACCAGATTGCACTGGTAACTCACGTGCACGGATATGTGTGAATGTACGTGTTTGTGCGGTTGTTAATCTTCCGGATAACGGCAGGAGTTGGATATCAAACGATTAGAAAACTGCGAGACAAAGACTGCTTTCCAATGTGAGTTGCCGCTCGTCTGCACGACGCCCCTGTATCCACTACACCTGAGGGTGTGTGGCAGTTCATCAAGGAACGAATCACGACGACAGCCACCAAAACGATTGGCGTCAAACGCAAGAAACGTCCGGACTGGTTCAACGACAACAACGTGTTTATCATTGAACTGGTACGAGAGAAGAATACCGCGTTTGCTGCGTCCACGGTGGACCCGAGCAATGAAGCGAAGAAGGTGACGTCCCGAAGTGTCCACCGTCAACTGGCCGAGCGTGTTCGCAGAATCAAGGACGACTAGTGGATGAAACAGGGCGAACGGATGCAGGGCTTCGCAGATCGTCGACGACTTAAGGAGTTCTACGACTCGCTCAACGCGATATTCGGTCCATCGATCCAGTCTACTAAAGCACTGGTAGACGTGGACACCGGCTGTTCGTGCACCCAGCCAAAGGATATCATGAAGGCCTAGCGCAAACACTTTGGTAGCCTACTAAATCGTCTTGCTACCATTGATTGGGTGACCGTGAACAACCTGATGTAACAAGCCATCAAGCCTTCATTTGCTCTCGCTCCTGATTTACTAGAATTGCAGAAAGCGATTGGTCAACTTTGCAACGGGAAGACTGCAGATGAAGGTGGATTGCCAGATGAAATCCTGAAGAATGACGGGCCGGCGATGGAACGTGCACTGCTCCAACTGGTTCGCTCCATCCGGGAGCAGGAGGTGATGCTACAAGTTTTCAAGGATGCTGTAACAGTAACTTTGTTTAAAAGTTAGGGTAACAAGCAATGCCCTGATAGCTATCGGGGCATCAGTCTGCTGAGCTGCGCAGGCAAGGTGTTTGCCAGAATCCTTCTGAACCGGATGAATACGGAAGTCTTCGAGGTCAATGTTCCTGAAGAGCAATGTGGATTCCGGGCGAGTCTTAGTACGATCGATCTGGCGTTCGGTGCTCGACAGATTCAGGAGAAATGTCGGGAACGAAACCATCCCCTGTATACCCTCTTCGTAGACTTCACCAAGGCGTTCGATTCCGTGAGCCGCGAGGCGCTGTGGACAGTGCCTGGTCAGATTGGATGTCCAGGTAAGTTCGTCAATTTGACTAGATTGTTGCATGAGAGCGAAGGTGCAACCGTGTGGATTAACCTCTGATGATTTTGACATTGTCACTGGCGTGAAACAGGGTTGTTTCTTGGCTCCATCCCTATTTCGTTTATATTCCACTGCCATGCCAACAGTTGCTTTCCATGGCTCTGGTGAGGACGGTGTTGAGGTAGAGTATCGAACGGATGGGCAACTCCTGAATATTTGACGTTTCGGCGTCCCAACCCGGTTACATACCTCAATGATGCGCATGCTTCTGTTCGCAAATGACAGTGCACTGCTGGCACACCGTGAAGAATTGCAAGGTCTGGTGACAACGTTCGTGTCCGGGGCATCCCAACTTGAATTATAGATAAACACAGCCTTCTCCGGATGGAGGTGCTGTCTGTACACCTTCACCCCAAATTCGTACAACGGAGATGGTGTCGATAGCTGCGCCGATTTATCTACTTGGGCAGCAATCTGTCCACCGATCTGTCCGTGGACCGCCAATTTAGAGCTCGTGTGGCAAAGGCTAGTGTTGCTTTCGGACGTCTTGAAAGACGTGTTTGTAGGAACCAGAGCCTGAAGCCGAGCACTAAGCTCTTTGTCTACCGCTCAATGGTGCTGTCTATACTGTTATACGGCAGTGAAACATGGACCTTATATCAGCGGAACGTGCGCTATTTGAGGCACTTTCATTTGCAATGTCTAAGATGCATCTTGGG
>JTDE01001918.1:4924-40065 GCA_014338405.1 Paragonimus skrjabini miyazakii | reverse complement strand
TTTTTTTTCTTCTTAAATAGGGTTTGTTTCTTCTTCTTCATGGTTGTGTGGCAGTTAAGCATCAGTGTGAACCACTGATGTATTGCTGTCTATGGTGGTGGTGGTGGATTGGATATGTTACAAATTAAACGTCGGGGGCTCAACAGTGTTAAGTAGGGCAATGGTGTGGACTATAGATAAATGACTACGGCCTAACACTACATATAACAAAAGAGGGGTGCACAGTTGAGTAGTAAGGTGTATGACACAAGTAGGCATAAACAGGGGGATGATTAGAACATAGACAAGCCAGCAGACTCACGCACAGTACAAAATAATGTCCGTGTAGACAATAGTGTGGATATCAGTATCCAGGTTTAGGCGGTGTGTTGGTCGTGTTGTATGGGCAGGATCACGTGGATGCGATGTGGAGCGGTACAGTTGTGGTGTAGCTCACGTCCTCGTGTCCGTTGGGTTTGCGCGTTGTCAACTTGTTCACCGTCCGAGACGAGGCGTCAGAAGTGTTGTGCCTCTTGCGAGTTTGGTCGCCTTCATGTGCGTGCATTACGTGCCTGTAAGTTATCGCGCGTGAATTGGCTCAGTCGATGCGCGCGTGTGTGCGTGCATGTGACCTTGCCTCTCTCAGTGTTGAGGGGAGAAGGCGTCACTGTCAGTCGGGTGAGTGAAGGTGAATTACGCCAAGCGGGCTTATGTGTACAAAGTGGACAGGGCTTGTTGAATCACGCGTTGGCCTGTGGAGCGAGTGATGTGTCTGTGACCATGAGAATAGACGAGGGGTACGTGGGTGAGTGAGACAGTTAACATGTGGTCTCCTGACCGGATGTGGGGCGGGTGGATGGCTAGGTTTGAGCCATCGAGTTTAGCGCGGGGTGCTGAACCGTTACAGGTGTATTGAATGATGAATCGTCTGTCTGATCTTTTCGTAGTTCAATTTTGAGTTTTGTCTGTCAGTTTTATCCTCTCTGGAATGCTCTAGCATGCACTCGTATACTGCAGCGCTTCTTGTATTGCATTTCTGACATCCTTCTTCTTGGTTTAGATCTTGTCATTGCAGTCTCTCGCTGTTTATTTTCCGAGGGATAAGGGTTTCCTTTTCCTGCTAGTCATACAGTTAGCTAACCAGCATGGGCCGGCTGGACACAAAGGTCTTACTCACACACCTACTGGTCTTATTGCTTCGGGTTTACACCGGATACATGGTATGTGAGTGAAACCTCGAATGGTGCAGCGCAAGCCACTTGAGGTGATGGTTTGAAGCGGAGGCGTCCTTCGGCTTTGGTCACTGTGACAGGCTAATCCGTTTTGGATGCCGCCAGCCAACCGTGGTAATGATTGTGTTGTTCAGTTTCACAATGTTCATTAAACTTTGCTATACAAACCCATACATACTGCATTATGTATCTGATGGAATGCGTCAAAATGTGTTCGACAGATACATTGTGCAAAAAACGGTGTCTGACTTCACTGTTCAAACTGTCACCGGAAAAATTTGCTTCACTTCACCGTAGCCGGAACAGTCTGACCATTTGGGTCTCCGTTCACATTCCTACTAGTTGAGAGCAGATGACAAAAACTGACTAGCTTCTGAATTATTGAGTTAAAGTTGTTTTTCGTCTGTTTTCAAGTTAACCGTCAGTACATTTAAAGTGTCATATACTTGTGTTTACAAAGTTTGCGCTAAGTGAATCCACCTCACGGAATTCTTGTTGTCGGTGTACTATGTAAGTAAATCACCATCACTTCCAACCTACTGATTGTGGCGTTCTTTGGCGTGGCGAAGATTTTGCCAAAGGTCATTATAAACTACTTATTGTGTGTGGACAAAAATGAAAATGCACACATGCAAATTTTGAAGACGTCCAGGCCTCGTTTACGATTGGTGAACAAGGACTTATTTGAACCAGCACCATGATTGGGTTATCAGATTACACCTGTAGATAAGTATTGGTCATTTCCGGGTATTTTGAAGGGATTCTGTCTGTCAACATGTTTTTGGGTGTTCTTTTGATGTTTAGCATACATCGCGTCGGGTTTGCCTTCGGTAAGTATTCTCTGCGCTCGGTTAATCAGATTGGTTTCAATATTTTGACATGTTAACCAGAGTAAATTTAGAAGAGCTCATCTAGTGCAAAAATTAGTTTGCATCACTTTCGAGTTCCTTTTAGATGCTGATCAAGTGGTCATGCATCAGCGGTTGGTTGAATTCCTGCCCAGAACAATTTTTCACAGCGGAACCTTCCAATTAATGGGTTGCTATAATCTTGTACTTGTATTCTTGTACTTCTAAATCTTACTTTGACATTACACCAGCTATACACGACAAGTTCCATTATAAAACAACTTTCAACTGTGATTTAAGTTTGCTGACCGTTTAGATCTAGTCAAACCTGTAAGCTACGTTTATTAATACACGTTACCAGATACCCAACTCATACTGTGGACATCAGACTTGATTTACTGAATGTGATATAATTTTCATTCATTTTTTCAATCCTGAACAATCATTATTCAAACGAACTTCGTGTAATAACCTCGAGGTTGACTAATGACCATTCTTCGACCCTTCTGAGCTACACAATGTTATGGACGCGTTCCCGTTGTTGCAGATAGTCGATGTGCTTTTGTCCTACCGCCTGCTTATTGGTCCTACCAGCCGTTTGTGGTCTGGTTAAATTGGATCAATAGGTTTCTACTTTCTGATTGGTTGTTTGTCAGACTGGTCATGCTTTTGGGGTAACATGTCATTCGTTTTGGTCGCCCACTGAGTGGCAGAATTTCAGTGTACCCTCTCAAGTCTCGTGTTCTGATTCCGCACGGCTGGACGGGTTATAACACACAACTTAGTTGGTATTTATCACAATTGACAGAGAACATACGGCTCATTGTTAAAACTTCAGTTAATAGCATGCGAGGGATTGTTTATTCAGTCACATCAGGTGGATGGGTTTCAGTCCTGGTCCTGCACCCTCTTGCCTGCCAACCGATAAGGAAAGTTAGTTTTTACTTGGCTGGACAATGGAAACGGTGAATTTCTGTAACAAAGGTCATCCGGTTCCATTACATTTAGTAATACGTAATAAAATCCCTTTGTCCATTGTGGTACTTGTTACTAGATAAGCAGCAAAATCGATCAGTACTGATACAGTATATTCCCCGACTTCCTAGTCCGTGATCAATTGAAGATACGGCAAGACCATATACCAGGCGATCGACATGGCGGTCCGTACTGAACACTGAAAGAAATTGGAGCGTGTAACAAAAGTGTAATTTTCTAAATATTTCCTATTGCAGATATGTTGTTTGTAATTTGACGGTTTCAGACTGCGTACACTTCCACTCATGTTCGTCTTGTTCGCGCACCTAATGCGACTACTATCAATCATGAAATTACTCCAGTTTACAGGGAACTTCAGAATTGGAATTTGGATCTACCTGTTAACTTATTTTAGTAAGCCAATGCCTTGTTTAGGAGTCTAGCGCGCAGGCTGAATGGGTTTAGTAATGAGGCCAGTTAATTTTTTATATTCATATATCGTGTATCTCTGAGCAGCGGTTCCATCACAAACATATTAACAACCTCCAACATTTGCCTGTTTCAGACTGTCACGAAACACTGCACGCTCACGTTCCCGGGATTATCAAAAGCCCCAATTTTCCAGCACGTTATCCGGAAAATGTGTTATGCAATATTCTTATCACAACGGATGAAGGAAAATTTATCGAATTACGCTTCGACAGCGTTGAGGTTTGAGATTGTTCATATATCCGTAAAACAAATTTATTCATTTACGCACCCCCACATTATTCGCTTTTCTAGTTGAGGGCGATGAAGACATTTTTAACTGTCTTCGGTCGGTAACAGAAATTTCGACAATCAACTCCACTTACAACCACCTGAAATGAATAAGTAGCAGTTTCGTTATTTCGTGGTGTCCCTTCGTAATCCGCCGTATTGATTTTCTTAGTTCGAGTCTAGTTAATTATCAGAGATTTCACAATGAAATCACTTCTAAACTTTCGTTCCTGTTTAGACATATCATTTAGAACTAACAGGTCGGATACTGAAGCTCAGTTTTGTCATACGTAGACTCATTTAATGAGTGAAACTGGCCGTGGATTCAATCTAACTTCCCTCGGCAAACAAATTGCAACTAGGGAATGACATTCATTAAATTTCATTCATTCCCTTTATCCACACATTGGCCTCGAGCTTCTCACTTATGTCTTTACTTGCTCAACCACCGGTTGCTGTTGACTGTCTATGCCCGTTCACACTAATATGGTGCAAAGAGATGGCACACAAACATGACAGTCTCTGTTTTACTATTTCGTGAGTGAATCAGAGATGTAATATCATTTGGCTTGCTGCTATCCTGTGATCAGCGTGATTTTCACACAAAACTACTCAGCCTGTGAACAAGGACTCACACATCAGCACTCCAATCTACTACACTTTCCACCCACTTAACTTCCCGTCCATCAGTAATACAGTTCTAATTATTCATCTTTGTTGTAGCTCGAAGGAAATGACTATTTGATGATTTACGATGGCCCCGACTGTTTGTCAAAGGCAAGCCTGCGTATGGACCGCAAACCAGAATACCCGATCTACTCTACTGGAAACACATTGACTCTAACATTTGTCTCGGATCAATCGTTTAGTGATCATGGATTCATAGCCAATTATTCCACCGGTAATATGATGTCAAACGTTTTTATCAGAGTCCTAATCAAGCAGCCCAACTGCATCCACTTGTGTATACGGCGTTTTAACAGTGTCCAGTTAAAATGCAACTGAACGAATAAAATGACACACGTCATGTGATATGTGTACGGAAAACAGTCTTGACAACTAGTCAACAGTAAGACCTGGTTTCAAGGAGAGTTTGGGCACTTTTTAACACATACGAGATCTAATCAGAGTGAATCGCGAGTATAGTGGTTCTTTTCGAAGTCTGTGAGAATATGATGACAGTGTTCAACTTTAATTAACGGAAATAGAGTACTACTTTTCAGTAATATCTTTTTAATTAACACGATACACAACATACCTAATTTTACACATACGTAATTTTTCACATTTCGTTTGGTTTCAAATTAAGGCGGGTCATTTTTTGCCAGGTTGTATAGAAACGCAGAGCACGTTGTTCGGTGGGTCAAGTTAACATCGAGGGATAAACTTGCAAAAAATAGTGGGAACCTTTGAATGAATCCGAACAAGCATAAGGTCAAAAGATTTTACTTCAATTTTACAGTACTTTCACATGGTTTCCTTCAATGTTAGTGGGTTCTTTTTTTCACTGAGTAAAAAACACTTTGTTCACTGTTAAGAATATTTTTCGTCCTGTTTCTGTGGATGAGTAAAGCTACTCCGGCAAGCAAAACCCGAAATCATTGAGCGGTTCACAAAAGTTCAAGTTGAGTGAATATTCTCTGAAGAAAGTGCATGTATGTGCGTCAAACTTTAATCTGATCTTGGTTCTTCCTTGTGTCTGTGCTTATCTGTGCATACCTCAGACATAAATCTAGTAACCAGTCCACGGAACGCTCTCACAGTATTTGCAAGGAGGCAATTTTCCAAAAATGAGCTGATAACGTTTTCTTCAATGAATGGCATAAAAAAAGGTTTTTGGAAGTTTGACATCAATGGTGAACGATATGCAAGTTGCAGTTCAATTTTAAGGTGAAATAAGCAACATATATACCATTAAAGTATGAAGTAACTGAACAACAAACTTTTATGGTGAACTATCTAACATTTGTAGTGAAGGTTCGAGGATTTAGGTTGCTTCAAAATGAAACACCACTCACACTCGATCGCAGCCCTTGCATCCAGATAAGCATTTCGGCTAGCCCACTTCGAAAGATAGCACTAGACTCGAGTTTCGCTCTTATTAGAGCTCATCAGTAGTGCATATCCTTGCCCGGATCGGAGTTTGCACTCTAACCCTCGTGCTTTTGAGACTAGCGTGTTAACCACAACGCCGGCAAACTCACTACAGGCATGATCAAATAGTCAAATCCAAACGCTCAACCACAACCTTGTTTGAATAGTGTCCAGTTTGCCCGATCATTTCGAAAGGAGAATGAACAAAATCACTCTGTTCTATCCAATCAATAATCCCGTGATCAGGACTTCTCAGTTATGTTGAAGTTACTGTCTTCATTGAACCAACTAAACATTTAGTTCGTATCTACCCGAATATTTTCCCTATCACTTTCTGAATGTTAAAATTAATGTAATCACAAAATCTATTCAGTATTTCGCACATTCGTAGAAGTATCAGCTTTCAAAATTAAAAACTAGTGAATTTATGACAAAAGTTGTCGAATTGACAATTACTTCACATATTGTCCATTAACTGATAATCCAGATGAATTAAACGCTTGCTGTGAAGTAGAAACCTAGAAATATTGCTTCTTCTTAGTAAGCATTGATTTTGGTGTATACATCTTTTTGTGCGATGAAATGCAACCATTAGTGTGAAACAAGCAAAACGTTTGTTTCCAATTGAATAACCGTCATATACTCAGTAAACGGAGGAACATCTATTCGTGACAAAATTAGTATAAGCCCTGTATGTTTATGTCAGTATGCTCCCGAATACAACACGGATCATGAAAATGCGTTTGGTTTGCTTTCCTTAACCGTTTGAAAGTTTACATTCATATGAAACTAGCAAAATTTGCAAAAGATTGCAGCTTTCAACTTTTTATAGAAGTCCCAGTCAATCCGCCTTCAGAAAACATTAAACTTGTGTTTTATACTTGCTAGGGTTCATCAGTAGTGTTTATTCTCGCACGGTGGTTACTAAGGCTTAAGCCACGCTTTCATGAGGCAGTCCCTTGACCCACTGCGTCATTGACCACATAGTAGACACGAATAAGTTATCATATACAAATGCTCAACCACCCTTGCTTGCGATTAAGGCTAGATTGTCCAGTCGCCTCGAGAGGAAATAGTAATTCTCCTGTCAACTTCAGTCGACGACCTCACTTTTGGCACTTCTCTCTATGTTGAAATCACAGAAGGTATTAAAAAGCTTGGGTGAAAGCTAGATCACTGATAGGTCGTAATGGATTTTTGTTCAGTATCAAATGGACATCCTTTACACTCGCATTTTTACAGACCTTTTCAGCCAGCTGCCTAGGGAAAGAAGCGTTATACTCGGAGTTTTGCTTCTGTCAGAGATCGTCGATAGTGTATATCCTTGTCATTACCTCTGCATTATTCACAAATGAATGTAAGGCCTTTCTGAAGATGAGTGACAAAATTTTGTCTAACAGTTTGAGAGGTAAACGTCGGTTATGACCAGCGAGCTCACACGTAACGTCTACCCATGAACCAACGTATAAAACTTATCAGATTTTGGCCATTTTTTTGGTCAACCTCAACGTCTGAGGTAATAGTAAAGGCAATCGGAAGTGATGCTGTCTGCCTGTCAAAAAAAAAGTTAATTGTTCGTGTAACCATATGAATTTTACTGGGCCAAAATATGTGAAATTAACGCTCACCCTTACGACGTTGAATGCTCAATAAACCCTAGTTTTATCGTTAATTTCATTACTTTTTACTTGCTCTTCAATGATATACATCTGAATTCTACCTGAAAACACATGCCACGTCTTCTTTTTGCACAATTTCAATGACTGACAGTGTCGAAGAGAGGTGAGAAGTTTTTGAGTCGACTTTATTCCAATAACCCATTGAGATTGCATTCAGTTTAAATGTTGTATCTGGTAACAAGCCGTACACGTAAACTGTTTGATGAAAGTTAACTGCGGTTGCCTGCGATTTGACACGCAATAGCTGCGACCTTGACAGTAATGTTAGGTAATTGGTTTAACAACAATAGCAATAACGACTTGTAACCTTACAGAAACTATACTGGGCAGTTTGTGTTAGTTAGCAGGCTCGGACCTGACCTGGAAAGCATACACTTCTCGAATCGTTGAGATATTTTGTGTGCTATGGTTGAAAATTTTCACCCGAAGAATGAAGATCATTCAGCAAAGATCATTTGAATGCTGGTTGACGAAAAGCGTGTTTGCACCTGCGTAAAAGTGAAACAAATCAAGAACGGCTGTTACACTCTTTTCTGTAAAATTGTCGGTCCCGTTAACTGAAAAAGAGTATTTCCATTCCACGAGTGTGTAATATGCACGTTACATCTTCGAACTGTGATAGCCGGTACCCATTCTCTTTGGATTAGTCCCAAGTATGTACCTACAAAGTGTTGGCAAGTTTTACAGGAAAGAATGAATCTAACGACTGCATATCGAATGGTAATGTATGGGGATTAAACACAACGAATATCTTTAACGAGTAGAGTATGGATACGGGTATAAGCAGGTGTGCACGTTGTAAATTGAGTGCTATTCAGTGCAGCTTCAGTGCGAGTGATAACTTCAATTTTGCAAACCGATTCAATTTTAGTTATCCTTCCGTTTCCTCTTTGAGATCCTCCTCAACTTTTTGTCGTTCACAATATAGTGGATATTACCTGTTATGAAACTAACGGACACATTCTATGATGGTTTAAATTTTGTTACTGAAATGAAACGTCTATAACCACAAGACGACATATTCACGGGTTACTTCCTAGTTTCTTTCCAAGCCTAAATTTTGATATACGATGTTTTCTCATATATCTCAGGTGGAAAAGCGACGACATGGGACGGTATGTTCGGTGCATCATTGACATTGTTTATTTGTCCAGACAATGGTTCTCCTAAAAAATAATATAATGTGTTCGTAAGTAACTTGAGATTCAGTTGTCATTTATAAACGTAAGATAGTAAGCAGTTAGTTTTTGTTGAATTAAGCATCAGTCTTCTTAATCCAAAAATTCCCATCAAAGTGTCAAAGAGAAGATAATTTGAAAAACACTTAATTCTGGGAAGTGCTGATCAGATCCTTGCTACTTTTGCAGCTAAATAGTTCACAATCAGTAAACCACGTAATTGTCGGACTGTTAACATTTTTATCCGGAATCGATTGGACCTAACTCAATCAGCGTTATCCTGTGATTGAGAAATACCATTTTTAAGATTAACCATCAACACAGCTGCCTAGATTAGTGTCCACAGAAGGTAACTCACAACATACTTGTAGGGTAGACTTTGTCGAGTTGTTGCCCTGTGGAAGGCGAGTATCTTTTCCTTCTTCGCTGTAGTAAGTATATTGCCCATGTGTCGGCAATAAAAACACACCTCTCTCACATGTGTACACATTGTACTGTACTGGAATCAGCTCATAAGTTTATCGGCTAACGACGCCTCGAGTGTAATTCCATTGCGATTCGCTTAAATTGCCTGCACGGTTTATCGTCCAACTTTGGCTGTGTTTTGAGCTTGGAATATGTTCCATGTGTTCAGCTAATTACTTGCGGTTCCAATTTGGTCAGGTCTATTGAGTGTTCATACACAACGCTCAATTGTGCATCGGACAGTCAAGTTATGTCGGGATAAAAATCTTGTGTCTACGGAACACAAGAGCCACCAATCTCGAAATTGGAACCTATTACTTACCGCCTATAAAAAAACCATCGCCTGCTTATGACCGTTACCACATTCTGAGGATGTGAGTTTACTTAGCCATTTGATCGTGGTGGACATCGTCTATTTACCACATATTTTGTTTATTTCTTACTTACTCTGAAGTGTTATGGTCTATCATATGTTCTGCCATATAGTAAATGATTGAGAACTCGACGAGTTGCGTAGTCTGCCTTCCTAATCTTCTCTGCATCAAGCACAAAACAACTGTCGCTTGCAAATGAAGCTCTATAGTGCGGGCTAAAAAGTCTGAGTGGAATATTTACCAGGGTAAAATAGATGAAAATCAATGGTATAACTTCACACTCTACAGATGGGACTTGGTATTTGGACAACATCGATTCCTGATGCGATGGTAGTCTTATTTCTAATTATTAAACCTGCAGATTTGCATGTTCTGATTTGATGTAACTAGAAAACAAAATGTGGTTCACAGCCGGCTCCATTTTGGATGCGTAACTCCAAAATGTATCGCTGTGTTGCAGGCAAAAATACAAGAGAATCTTGATGATAACAAATATTTAGAAAAAATGAACGAATCGAATTATATGTACTTATTAAAGTAAGCAAAGCGTTGAGACGTACTTGTGAACAATCGGTAGTACCGCTGATTTCTGTCGTTTTAGTTTTGGCTGTGAAGAAACCTTCAATTAGACAAACCGAATTCAAACTAAGGATATTTAACGCGGATAAAATGTACGCCATTGCACCATAGCCTCCTGTTTGCAATATCAGCACACTGTTCCAACAAGAAAATGTTCAAAACAGGAATCAAAAGCTACACGAATTGTCAGTCGAACTCACTGTTACGTTTCGCAATGTGCTTGCTATAGCGGAGCGCGGTTATACGGAAACAGAAGTAGAACTACCTTGCATAACGGACACACAGTATTAGTCACACCAATTCAAGTATACATTCAACGCATGTATGTCGTTTGCGGCCATCCACTGCAACAATAAAATAGTACTAACATGGTCTTTCTGTACACTGGAATGTGAATCCCACTCGAATCACGATCTATTTGCTTCCCTATCTCTCTCAAAGTTTTTGTCCATTCTGTGTTACTGTGTGCCTACTTTCCACTGCAGTATGTACCTCCTACAATACCAAAGACTGATCTTGAGAAGTGCACCGTACACTCTTGATTTCTGTTTAAGACGTAGGATACCTTAAAGAGTTCTTGGCCCAATGACGTGGCTTTCGAAGAAATGCCAAAATACAACTATTAATCAACATGAAGATGAAACGTCAAAAGTTACTGATTCGCAGTTTTTGATTTAGCAGCATTCAATCATTAAGGAGTAATCGACTGTTCCCAAAATGCAGATTCAGGTGGTCCAGCTGACATGACTATCTTCCATGTCCAAGAAAACGCCAGAAAAGGTTATTAACATGATTGGAATTTATACGATAGTGTTAGCAGAATTACAACAAAAGTGTTTTCTCATCTTGAATGTGAATTAACTGAATACTCAAACTATCCAGCATGCAAAGACTTTCAAAATTGAGCAATCAAAAACAACTTTGTAAGTTACCACCAGTTAGTGGGAAATCAACTCAATGGAACAGGGAGGTATAGATGAAGATGACAGCGTTAGAAGCACAACCAAGCAAGACAGTTTTAGTAGGTAAGCGATGATAAATGTATGTCCAACGGCTTATAACTAACTTCTTCAAGACTACAGAAACTTATGTATTGCCTACTTTGAAGCATGATTAAGACATATGGCTATAATGGAATACAGACTTTTTTAGAGAACGGAGATGTTTGATCCGTTCTCACGTTTGAACACAAACTATAGCTATCGCGCTTACTAGTGTTCACTTAGAGTACTCAGCAGTATACGTAGCCATTGCACAGCAAATTGCATGTCAATCAGTTTCACAGCACCGAACCAGTGTCTGTGCAAACTTTCACACAAGAAGAATGTCAGACCCAAAAAACTAGGTAAATGCACACGGATTTCACACTTGCGAAACATGACAACGATTAATAATGAAAAAATACCAATCGAATAGAGGCTTCATTGCATGAAAGTATATGAATGGCAGATGCGTTTCAAATAACAGACAACTTTTTGTTAGTTTTGTGTTAAAAACATGTCAGTCAAGTTACTCAGCTCTACCGGTATGGTCCCTAGCTCATGGAAGGCAAATCTCTCAGAACAAAACCTGATGAATATGTAACAGAAGCAAAGTAAAGTGATAGTAGGGGAAGCTTTACGATATTCTAACCGTCTTACTTTTTATATATTATACTTGAAATGATTGCGTAAAGTTGAAAGATGTGCGAGGGTAATCGTTCGTCTTTTCAGTATGCAATCAATTAAAATGACAGATTTTCGTGGTCCTCAGAGTTCGTTGTTGTGACTGAAGTATATGGTGTATGTAGAACCTAAGTAGTACGGCTTAGTAATATTGGTTAATTTACATACACCTTGTGGCGAATACCGTTTAATGTGATCTCGGAGCTGTGTTAACTGGTTATGCAGAACTGAATTTGTCTACGCTTGGTACTGACTACTATCTCCGCCAACCGGAGTACCTTTCTATAAAATATGTGAAAGCTCGCGACTATTATTTTGGTTTTCTTTCTACGTTTCATAACGCTGGGATTTTGTATCTTGCTATGCTATGTTTGTGCCATTGTGGTATTCGTGATCGCGTAACAAACGTGGGCATGGTTGGAGCATTAATGACGCAAGTACCGTTGTGTTTTATCTGTGTATGTGACCGGACATACAGAATACAGGGCTGCTGCATAATTTTGCATTAAATGGGAATAGGGTCGTCAATCGTGGTTGCAGTACTCAGGTGATAGTTCAGAAGAAAACAGTAAAAACATTACAAAATAGACTCCGCATAACTACAGTGGGATAAGTTTCAGCACAGTCATAAGTTCATCAGATTTATAAAGCGCTGAAAGAGATATTTATTTAATCGTGGTTGTAATTCAACACTACAACTGGATTTGTGTTGCTAAGTTCCTCAAGGAATTTCGACGGACCGTCATTCTTCTTTGGTCTTACTCCCGTCATTTTGCCCTAGTTTTTCTTTCAGTAGATTGATCCTGCACGGTATAATAGGGTTTTCATCTAAGTCCATGTGATACAAAACTGAAATCGATTTTTACTGTGTTATTCAAATATTTTTTCTCATCAAACCGGTTGTGGGCTTTCCGCTGTTTGTATAGAATAGACAAGGATAAATTGGTTTCTTTACACAGATCATTATATCCAGCAGTTCAAGATACTGTTTCGGTCATCCGTATTCGATGCATCTGACGACACTGGTCTTGATTATTACTATACACACTATACACCCACAACTCAAGCTGTCAGGTGACTCGATGTATCCCAAGATACCTAGCCTAGTATTTCGAGAAGCTGTCTGCCTTATTCTTTATATAACCATCGTCCATCTGTGTAATACTTCATGTCTTGCTGAATTAAAGATGAATGGAAATGACTTAAAAGAGCAAATGGTATTCATTAGTTCATATCATCATGTGGTCCAGGCAGTGTAACTAAAAGCTCTCAGTATCTGGTCAACTGTATTCAGTTACAAATACTTCGGTGGATATTCCAACTTGTTTCCTTTTTCATTGGTATTATCTAGATTATCTTCATCGGTGTATTCTCACTATATTTTTCCACTAGACGGTTGTTCAGGGGAGATCACTGACGGTAGCGGATTGCTGCCTCTTACAACTGAGCCACACCATGTCTGCGCTATACGATTCACCGCCAGTGAGAACAATGCATATTTCCGATTTAATATCACGTACTGGGAGGTAGGTCAAGTATGGATCTATGAGTTGATATTAAAAAATGCTTCTTGGTTCCCGTATGAACGACTCTGAGAAGTAGTTGTTTGTAAAATTCCACGGGAAGTTTTGTGTGATACTTCATGCGGTCATCCGGAAAAAGTGTGGAATCCGTTTTTGTTCCATGAGGCATTTTGCGCTGATCACTTTCAGAAACCTTTCAGTAAGTAACAGAAAGTATCAATTTTCTGAACATCTACGAGAATGATCCACTCCAAATTCATCTTTGAAAGAGATCATTGGATGAACACTGTTCAAAAGTTGACATACGGCACAATGATACACGTTTATGATAATACTAAACCAGATTTGGTAATACAAGGTTGCTGAATAACGGAGTAGGAAAACTTTCTCACAGTTTTTATAATTCAATACAGTTATAAATCTTCACGCAGTTGTAGAAATACTGATGGAACAGTAAAGTTCGGGAGGCACGTTACAAAATGAATCAGAAGTGCATTGGAACCTAATTATTAGGCAACATTTTGAAATCACAGAACCATTGTGTTCTACATGCCAAAGTACCCATAGACCGTAGATATCATCCAGGATTTTATTTCGACAATTAGCAATGTGATAACTACGGATATAACAATTGCTTCTGTTAATTGTACTTCAGCGAGGCCACAATATCGCTTGGATGCGCTTTTTCAGTGGTGGTGACTGTCGTGCATCACAAACGCTTCATCTCACTTCTCTGACTAGTGCGTTTGGTCCTTATGTTCCATCTTCGAATACGATTGTGCTCTACTACGCTAACGTGTACGATAGCAACGTAGAAGGAACCTTTGAAAAATGTGAGTTTATGCCATTTTCTTATTTCGAAATTGAGGAATCCAAACTTGAATCCATCCATTTGTGATAAACTTCGGTATCAAGTGGGCTTGATGCGTCACATTAAAAGCAAGTTTTATTCTGAACATGTTTTAACGAATAACCTACTAACTGACAACAGAAGTATGGTGGTCTCTTTTTTGGGCCAGGGATCAATCGCTCATCTCATTTCATGAAGTTCATCAAGTCATCAGAGAGAAAGTTTCCCTTGAGAGTAACGTTGGAAAGTAGCAACGGCATGAAACTCCAAGCAATCCCCTGGAAAAATTGATAATGTGATGACTTGAGATGTACTCATTCAGATTGTTTTCACTCTTCGTTAACTATTCGACTAAGCTGACTTTAATACGATTAGCGATTAGCAATCCACGTTAGTAGGGTCATCACTGCTGGAGAATCTGTGAGTTTACCAGGATTCTCAATAATAGTCAGCCAGAAACGAATATAATTAACATTCCCAACTGCAGAATATCAACGGAGGAATTAGAACAGTGCTGTCAATTTGAAACAAAATGTACAAAATCATAGTTCTGTAGGTAAAGCTATTGTGTTGTGATTTAGCATGGAGTGATTTTAGTTTGATTGAGCCCGTTTATTTGATTTTATTATGAAGGCAACAATACGTAAATCGTGATAACCAAACCATAGCCATTAGCATCAAAATATTGATTAAATTATCGGTCTGTTCACCTCTTCGAATCAGCGGGCGATTCAAAAGCGAGACAGCTTCCTTCTTCTATTAGGCTTATACTAAAAATGTTGTTGAGATCAGCTATCACAGGATCGGCTCTCTTATAGAGTGCACTACAGCTACTGTCCACTTTGATCTCAATTAAGGACCTTGAATCGACGAGTAATCAAACAGTAAGAAACTATCTGGAATTTTACTATCACCTCTGAGGTGGGTTATATCTCAGACACCTAAGAAGCAAAGGTTTGTTTGGTAAATAACCGTGCTTCTGTGTTTTCGGTTAACAAACCAGCTTAGCATTAAATCTGTATTTCATTAGAAACGCAAAGCTAAATTAAGCCTGACAGCAGACGGAAATGATGGTTAGTCAAGAAAACGGCCCTTCACGATGGTTCAGTGGTCAGCACAGTTTGCTTGGACTATGGCTCAAAAACTCAGTTATGTCAAAGAAGTACACTACCGAGAATCTCCACCCAAAGCAAAACTACATACCAAAGCTCCTATATGAAAGATTTGATAGAAAAGTCTACCCAAACAAGAACGATGCAATTCACTGTAATTGGCGTTCATTTCTTACCAAACATGCACGTTAGGTTTGCGGTAAAACTTCGTGAGAGTTCGATTTGATAAAACCACTTTGTTACCAGCTGGTAGATACATTATTTGCCATCTTATAAACTTATTCTAAACTGACAGGAACCCATCGAACTTGAAGTAAACAATTCGGTTCTTCAGAGGTTAAAAATAACCTGAACCACATCAGGTGATATTGTTTCCATTGTGTTGATTAAACCTGCTAAAGTCTGAAATCAGACTACAGTAATTGACCTGCGATTTACAAGATCAGTAGTGCAGAGGAGAGCTTGATGAAGTCAACGAGCGGGTGACAAAGTACACAAGAGTATATTTCAGTGAACAAGATAGGGTCGTATTTAGTCTCTAACCTGATGTATTCAATGCCAAATTGAAGATAAAGTAAAAAACGGAGAATGTGAGTCCCTATAACAGATGAGCTACAGGAATCAAACAAAAATCAGGAAAATACGCCAGGAGAAAAAAATACTAACAAAATGAAACACTAGAAACAGAAGAAAACAGGAATAGAGTACAGGTTTCTGGGCCAAGCGTATCGAAAACATCCATCAGATGTGGAAACATTATGCAAGCAACTCTAGTCAGGAGAAACAATAAAATTACGAAAGATTCATAGGACACCAATAGCATTAAACACACGTGCGATATGGCAGTCAATATGGATATTACGTGGATAATAATGATGTAATCGTGTAACATAGGACTTCAGCTGTCTAGAAACGAAATATTAGAACTCAGAAACTTCAAGCTCACAGAACACGAGAGGCAGATCATCAAATGAAAGCCGGAAATTTCGCATTAGAAAAAGGGCAGATATTGAAAGGCAAGAATGTAACTTTGAAGTAAATATGTGATCACATTTGATCATGTTGAACGAGAAAAATTGAATCAACCATAAAACTGCAACAAATAGAAATTTTTGTCCTTTTTGGTGGTCTAATGAAGCGCGCTGCATTTTCAATTACAACAAAATTCGCTAGTTAAATGACATATCATAACAACGGTTTTTTTTACATTTCTGTTTCGAACTGCTAAAATCAGATCAATCCAAGTCTGCCGTCACTCATCCAGCGAGGATTTTGCTGACGACTGCTCCCGCTCCGCAAGAGACAGAACCAAGTTTGTTCCACAGATATTAAATCACATGTTTGTTGATAGCTCAGTTGAAATTTATTTAGTTCAACGATTTGTCGGTCCATCGGTTCCCAACACCACTTAATTCATTTACTTGTACACGTGTCGCGCCTCATTCCGAGATTTATACAATTACCGGAGTGAAAAACATCTTCTCTTTAATGTTCCTGTCTCTGTGTGTTGATCAGTGACAAACAGTGCTGTACGATGTATAGGGGTATAGTAAAGGTGAATGAAAATAGATAAAAGGTTACTTGAACTAAGCTGGAGATTATAAACATATGAGTGACGAACGCTGAAACACACCGAAAAATGTTTCACCACATACACACATTTAATGACTTGTGAGGCTGGGTTAGAATGATGGTTGAGATACTTGTGGTACAGAATGACTCGCACGCATATGCCGATCGAGTAATGTGAAATCGCTCAATCTCTTTCAACAATAAACACACAGTTAGATAAGGCGTTGCAGTATGAACAGATCCTAACTGTGAAACTGTTCTATGTGCAAAATAACCTGTTCATTGCATTACTAAAGTTCAACAAGTAACAATTGAACAGTTCATCCTTGTCTGATGGAGGAAAGTGTGTCACTGGATGTTTCGAAATTTGGAATGATTTGTAGTCAAGAATTACATCTTTCTTGAGGTATCCCTACTCTATTGGAAGCCGAATTAATTCTGCCAGTCTTTCCCGGTAGCTGATTTTCTTAAGCACCACAATTATGTCAGTGGTCCGCCTCTGAACATTTTCAGTGCGTGCCACATCGTTTTAACATATGGACAACAAGCCTGCATACTTGTTTTTAAGTGTGAGCAGTTTATGGAGGCAAACATAGTGGAAAATACCTTGTAGTGAAAGGTTCCGAAGACTCCTTTTAAGATATTTAGGATTATTTATACCTGCTTAACCATGAATTCACAACTCGTAGACAAACTCCAACTATCTGCCACCACGGTACCTAGGTCTAGTTCGCATACTCACACGAGTAGCTTTGTGTCTGCATGGTAGTAGTCAGCACAATTCTGACGATGAATCTGTATGATTTTGCATTTGGTGACATTGAACGGCAAGCTACTGTATACGGACCACTGGTCTAAACAGCACGTTTGTCTCATCTTTCAGCCTTTTTAGAGTTTTATGTCATCATTGCAGAGCAACAGCCCTGATGTGACAATGCTGCGTAGTTCAAGCACGAAAAAAACGAACAACAGTGGTCCTAGAATGGATCCTGGCAGAACATCGCTGTTGGAATGTAACCATCTTGACAGCTGTTCATTCACCATGACTTTGAATCTATGTCCAGCTAGACAATCCTCAAGTCACGTGAGTGAGCGTTCGTCGAGGCCATAACTATGTATGAAGTTGCCTTAGCAAGATAGAGCGATAGATCCTGTCAAAGGCTTTGGAAAGGTCAGGATAAATCACGTCGATAACCGATACTGAGTCCGTACCTTCCATCCAAAAGTCACCAGTGATCAGCAGATTCGTGATGCATATGCATTGGCTACAGAAGCTACGCTGCTCTGTAGTGATGACTTCAAAGTCATTAAATTTCTTCTGGAAACTGTCATACAGTCTAGAGATCACTGAAAGCAGCGCTGTTGATCGATAGATTTTTGGGTCATCTCTGCATTCACCTTTGAAGATAGGTGTAGTTGTGAATTGTTTCCAGGCTCTCGGTAGACAGCCAGTTGCCACAGAGCGATTTACAGTGCTGTATGCGGTTCGGCCAATTTGGCGGTACATCTTTTTAATTTCACAGGAGATCTGAAGTCGGTATCAAGTGATTAATCAGTTAGTTGGTTCTCTTATTCCGTTTTTCATTGTGACACCGGAGTTTAGAGTATTTTATTTAAGTTGCTGCTTATGTGCTAAAGCTCGCTGTTGTTTTTTAATTAGACACACTTACGCACTGTTTACCCAGTGTTGTCTGCATGTGCATCTGTACTGGTAAATCCACCAGAGGTTTTCAGTTGTGAAATGCCAACCATACTCATGGTGTGTGCTGCCACTTCGTGCTGAAGAGGTTTAAGATTCACCTTCAGCTTTTGAACAAGACCGGGTTGATAACAACTTCGATCCTCCCCGATAACAGCGTGCGTACGATTGAACGACAAGACACTCAACAAACACAAGTTTATTTTGTTCTAATTAATTTGCGTGCCCAGTTGAACCTTTCAATGCAATCAGTAGTTTAGTTAAACTCATTGGGCCTCTTGGCTTTCCACTGGGTTTGGAATACTTTGCTGCAACATGGTTAGTAACGGCATCGGAGATTTCTTCAATGATGAGCTATCGGTGATATTATTGACCGAATCTGGCAACGGAGCTATGCCATTCAGCTTTGCTGTGCTATATTCAGCCGTGAGGAGTTCGCCTTATAGTAGGTCTTTGGACACATTTTTTCAAAATAGGCCTTTCAGTACCATGTAGATAGGCGAATGTAATTAAGATATAGGTGTAACTGTGATATTTGTTTTCTTTCATGTCAATGTCGGTGGTAAGAATGCAATACAGACAAGACGGCATTTGAGCCGTCATCTCCCGTGGTCTTGGATATGCTGGAGTGGTCTAACTTCCATTACTGCCCCAAAGGGATCTCCAGAAAAGAAAGGCTTTGTAATACTGACTAAATGGTTTGTGAAATTTAACACCGAGTGATCAAAATCGCCACCTTTAATGTTTGAGTATAACCCAAAGATGGTACCAAGCAAGAAACGTTGTATAGGGCTGTGTGGGTAAACTTGTGCACGGAGGGCAATTTGAAAATCACCAACTCATATAAAATTTCTAAGTGAGCAAATAAAATTTAAATTTTCAAAGTAGTTATGTTACAGATTTCGGTAACCGATAGGTCGTTCCTAGAAATAGAACAGGAGTTACTTCTTCACAAAAAGACCTGAGTGAATAAACTACACTGATGCAAAGATTACGATGATTTTTATTGCATTGATCGAGTTGTCATTTGGTTAACAAGTTCATCAATGAGGTTAGCATATTTCCTATTGTGGTCAACTAGTCAATGTCACGAACGCAGTATCTTACTTTATTATTTAACACTCCTCATTTTTATTCTCTGTTCAGTACCCAGTCCACTTGAGGACGAGACGAATCTACATGATTCCACTGAAGCAACGGTTAACAGTGAAGGTATGCGAAAGTCCTGCTTATTTTCCTGCGGTCTAACATTTTTATACATTTGGGAATCAACGGGTGATACACTCAATCCTGCGTCACTCTTCGAACTTTAATCATATCACAAGGGTTGTTGTTGATTCAAAAACCTGTATAAAACGTGTGTCGCGATATTCTTTGACCTTGCACGTAACAAGACTGCTGTTTCAAAAGATTGGCAGTTTGTCACAGACTGTTCGGATAACAGTAAACTTAGGATTGCGCCTTTTGTATTCTTGATCTTCAGTTTACTTCAATTCAGTCCATATCACAGGATTTGTTGTTAGTTTCTTGTACCAATGAGCTCCGATGATCCCGTAATGGTGCGACAAATACAGAGCGAAAACTTGGTTTCAACCATGTTTCGGTATTTTCGATGGTATGCGGAACACAGTTTATTATCAAATGTGTAACCAAAATGTCCTTAAGCAAGTCCTCAACAGGAATATGCAAGCAACCTCTTGAGTACCAGAGGTATGAATGAACAGTCGCCTGAAATTACAGGCCTCAACTAGTACCTCAGTGATTGGAATAATATCCAAACCAAGTTAGTTGCATGCGCACACAATGTAGATGTTGACGCGTCAGATCATGACAGTTGAACTCAAAGGCCAATCCTCTGTTCTGTGCTATTATCTTTGTCATCTTGGGATTCACGCATTTTGGTTGGCATCAATCTTATTGCTAAAGAATCACGTTTCATTTATGCGTGTTCCAATATGTGATAATCTGATCAAGGATCTGATAATACGCTTTATATGTTACCCATCATGTTACTCCACGTTTGTGCTTCGAATGGTCAACCCAGGCTCTGTGCTTCATGTGACACACTGCAGATGTTTCGGCGTTCAAGGCGCAATTGGACAACGTGCTGCACCTTACTGAATTGACTAAATCGGAACTAGTTTTTCTTATGGGCTTTTAAGTATTCGCTGAATTAGTTGCGGTCACTTCTCCCACTTTTTCTTCTAATTCTTGGTTCATCCATCACATTTGGCTTAACTAACTGCAAGAAAAATTAACAGTTGTATCTATATACAGATGCACCCTCTGTTTAAGATATTTTGGTCCCATTGGGGATTGTTGTGATCATCATTAAACTGCAGTTCGTTGATAGGATACGTACATTTGATGGTCGGTACACTTTCCTGTTGGATAGTCTCGGGATCTGACGCAATACAAGCATTCAAAATCTTTGGCGTACAAATTTAAATCAAATTTCAACAACATGCGAAGATTTGCGTACACAGACTGCATTTCGATTAACGCTGCAAACACGTCGCACAGATCAGCACAGTCTATTGCAATCTCAACCATGTTTTCAATACCATTTTCTGGCGAAATTTTCTGTGGAAGTTAGGACAAGTAATTTTTTGGTTTTTAAAAAAAGATTTCATCCATTTAAAAATAACGTACTTCAAAATACTGACCCAGAATTTTGAGGTACTGGGACAAAGGTTCTTGTGAATACTGTCGCACAACAGAAAGGAGATCGAAAATACATAGATAACGAGTGTTACTCTGATACGTAGACAACTTTCAACGTGTTTACGCAGGCTTCTGAGTATTTTTAGATGAAAAGGTCTTCATTGTGAACAACATCATTTCCAATGCCTTGTATTTCCTTTACTTTAATCCTAAGGTACATCGTTTGGCAATGGATGGATTCTCGTCAAAATCGTATGGTTTACAATAGTTGCTGCTTAAAAAGAGTTTCATATCATCCACACGTGCACTTACTGGCGAAAAAAGAAAAGTCTGTTTCTATAGTTTTCAATTCAAACTATATTCTTGCCTAACCGACTTCCTCTTTTTGATGCCGTCCTTATGTGCTGACTTCTTTCGAGGCTGTTATGCGATAGATTTGTTTCGTTTATCGTTAATCACAAACCAGTTTTGTTCACAAATTTACCATCAGGTTGTACTTTTATGATTATACTTACCTAGTTCGTCTTTCGTAAACCTGTTTGTTTGAACCCTCTTCCCTGGAGTTTAACACATCAACAGTACAAACAGAACATTCAAGTCCATTCGGTGATCGTTTACTTGGTCGGTCATGTTGGATGCTGAGAATGAAAATACTACGATTTTTCGGACAGGAAAGTCTGTCAACCATTTGAAACCACTGAGATAAACTGAGCTGTGGTCTTTACCATTTAGTAGCCTGAGATTTTGAGTGTTACAAGGATCGAACCTAATGAATTTAATCACACGTTTCCTGTTAGACAAAGGTGAAAGAGGTACTATATTTCATCTAGTAGTATGTGAGCTCATCTACTGTGTATGTGTTTGTCCAGGCCGAACAGACGTTCTAAAATGACAGACATGTTAAATGTCGTTGGACCTGAAAAACAAATTCGATCTAAACGTTCGGCCACAAGTCTTTGTGAGCACTGCTCAGGTTGCTTGATCCTCTTGAAAAATAAATAATGGATGTCTTGTTGAGTGGGGCTAAAAATTCCCGGTCAGGCAGAAATGTCACATTTCATAAGGTGTGCCGGGCAATAATTTGCTTAATCAATGTATTCAAATCCAAGCTTACCTCATTCAGATTACTTTAGTTTATTCATTGTATACACAAGGAAATAATTAAAAAATTGGTACAGAAATACAGATGTACATGGTTGGTTCATTTCACCAATGGGCTCAACTCTGTCAATTTTAATTTGTCGCACAGTACATGTGGAACCAAGCACACAAAACAAGATTTCAAGTCAGACAGCACAGAAATTTTCTTTATGCACCTGGAAAACTGAATATATGTAATTTACGCAATCAACTCTACAGCTGTCACAGTATTAAAGATCACTAATAAAATTTGCCACAAATTTAGGATGCCAGAAGAACGGTCGACATGGTTACAGGCATATATTGGTTCAAAGTTGCACCCACCTGGAGATTTAGGTGTGCAATTAAATAGATAGAAGTAAAGAGAACGGGAAAAATAGAACAATATTTTGGAAACGAATAGTTTACATAAGCCACCAGGTTGAAAAACAGTTAATCACATTAGCACAGTGATAATGCCGTTAGAAATGTACCTTAGGGATCTAAAAGATTCTTTATAATCACTAGTTGGATGACCAGGAATTTTACTGGAAAACATATTACACATAAAACAGGAAAAGCATTCTTCTCGATTGAATATAACCGTTGCTACTATAAAGAGACCATGCCGAAATGTGGCTCATCATAACACCTAGGTGATTAGCAGACTAGACTGTCGGTTTGTGTACAGAAACGATCATCAATAACTCGCTTGTAGAACATTTTCATACAGTGCGAGAGTACAACAATACATAGAGGCATAATGAACTACAAAGGGCACGCGCAAGTCAGCTAGCTAGTTCGTCAACACAGTGGCTAAGTGCGGTGCAGGAGAAGGTTTCTGATTTTATAACTTCGTAAACAACATCATCCATATACTTTGAAGGAAATGAACCCTTTGGAAAGAGCATGAATTGCACAGAATTTAGAAAAAAAATGATGAAAAAATGATACCCTGGAAATAACCCGATTTTGTGATAAATAATGAGTATGTTTGGCCGGGGAACCGTGTAACTTGATAGTGGTTTGAAAACATGAACAAAATTGAAAGGTGTACGCCATACCGTTTGGGACAGGCAATAGGATCCTCGATTGATGCAACTGAGAGAATTTCTGCAATCAACGGAATAAAAATTGGTTGCATTGTACTTTTATTCAAGATTTACAACCGAAAGTAAACGAAACAGGGGGATCTGCCAGCGGTATACCTGAGCCAACAGTAAACGAGTTGACGTGGACCACTGTAGTTATCGTGCGACTTTCCTTGCGAAACTGTTCATATCACTCACGTGCACATGATTGCAGCGTAACATTGAACTGACTTACCTGATTAACCACCCGTTCCCCGTTTGCCCCATTTAATGATTTCCCTGTAAAATTCGTTATATAAATGTAATGTATTTAGCCTGATGATGAATCACTGAAAATGAGCTTGTTCGTTACACAGTATTTTTCAAGTTTTTCATACTCACAGCATATACTGTCGCATGCACTGCTAGAATGTAGTTGGATGTTTGCTTGCACATAAGTGTGCTGTAAAATGACGGTAGAGAAAAGAGTTGAGCCTGTTTGGAATTCCATATCATACGGTATGTGGTATTTGTCTGGCTATCGAAATCATCGATTTATAATGTATGTTACTTATCAACTATGGCAAAAACTGCTGGTGTTTAGTTTATGTCTACTTAGTATGTAAATAAGTGTTTATTTGAGTAAATTGTTAGAGGTGGAGATGGTAGTGACACACAAACGGCTTGTTACGGTAAAGTAGCCATGAACACACAACCAAAACAGCACAGCAGATATTTCTTATTAAAACTGGCAGAAATGTTAATTGGTCTACCCATACCTTTTAACCACAAGACAAACGGGCTAATCATACACAGTCTGATATTATGAAGTTAAAATTCCTGATCTGTATTCACTAGACAGACAAGAAGGTAGGGTTAACAAATCGGAGTAAACACACACACATACGCACACGTATAGTTATGATTTCATATCGTTGGAACGAACTAGGTGGTTTAATTTTGCCTGCCTGCGTCAGGTTCGCTTCTCGTCAATCCGGTATATCGGCCAGGCTGGCTTAAATAAAACGGGAGTCTGGTGTAGCGGCCTAATCAATCAAATGATCAAAATGTGGTAATACCAAAGAAGAGTTAAAACAGTAACGGGTATGCTCAAAAGTTAAGCGTACATATGAAATGGAAGACGTGTCAGTGAAAATGGAAACGAGTCACTAGTAAGTCAAGATCCGCCGGATTAAATAGACCCCTACAAAAGAGAAAGACATTGCCAGAGATTAGGTCCGGAACACGACCGACGAATAATTCCAGACGAGGCGTGGGATGATGAGCGTTCGGCGTCGACAGATTGGCTGATACGCGATGCTAAAATATTTTGCCGTACAATTACTTCACTGGCCCAAAAATGAAGAAGACAGAGGTGATGCGCGGTGACTCGCGTTTATTCGTGTTGACGAGTCTATTAAAAGAGTGATGAAGATTTTTCAAACAAGTGTACAGATGAAGTTAACAAAACGTTATATACAAAATGTGCAAAAATGAATTATGAAATATAACTATAAATTGTGGACACTACAATACTCCCTCACCGTATCGTTTGTGGGTTAAAAACATGATGAAAGAACGGCAGTGAAAATGAAACAAACCAAACACTCGACAAGCATATCACGTATGGTAATCTGTCATATGTATCGGTCAGTGTACAGATCGCCTTCTACGTATGGTGCTTTGTTCAAGGGAACAAGGGGGCTGGGATGCAGGTGGATGTGTTACTGTCAGAGGTGGGGAAGGGTTGCTTTCAGTCAACATCAGGTGAGGTTGGTCAACATCCTTCTCTGTGTTGGGTGATTTTAGTCGTTCAGTGGATACGGATTCGCTGCGTCCGGACCTGTCGATAATGAAGAATTTTTCGCCGCGCTTAACCACCATGAAGGGACCGATGTATCGTAGTTATAATGGTTTCCCGGTAGCGTCTCGGGGCATAAAAACAAGTTTACTTGTGAACAAATCCGGAGATTTTTGTTCTCGACGCCAGTGTTGACGGGTCGGTGTGAAACGAAGGCCGGACATGTGTTGTCGTAAACGTGAAATGTAATCCTAGGTCTGGATGAGTCGAGGGTTGAATCAAGTCTCCTGGGGGTGCAAATTGGTACCGTAAACTAATTCAGAGGTAGTACAGCCGGTGTTCTGTTTGACGGTAGGCCGGATTCCGGAGAGAATGAGTGGTAGACGCTCGCTCCACTTCGTTGCGTCGGACTGAGCGGTTATCGAGGCTTTCAGTTGTCGTTGAAAACGCTCGATTAAACCATTAGCGCAAGAATGGTACGCCATCGTTCTAACGTAAGAACAACCCAGTAACTCCGTGAGGTTGCGAAAAAGGGAAGAGTGGAACTGGGTGCCTCTATCCGTAGTGATTGTAGATGGCACACCAAAATTAGCGATCCAATGTTCCAATAAGGTTTTTGCGACTGTCCCCGCTGAAACACTTCGAATGGGTATAGCTAAAGGTCAACGGGTAAAAAGATCGACTGCAGTCAGTATATACGTACAGTCGTTGGGGGGTGGTAGTGGGCCAACGATCTAAACGTGTCTCACTGGGAGAATATACCGGGTGTGGTAACCGTATGTCTGTGCACCTTACTCCTTTCGCACTGAATACACTGTTGTGACCAAAGGCGAATATCTTTGTTCGTAGAGGGCCAGAGAAAACGTGCAGTCGACTTCCCTGTGTCGAGTTTTCCGGGGTGAGATAAACCGTGAAAATGATTAAAACAATATGTCGATTAGAAAGTGGGACAAAAGATCTAGGTTTACCCGTTGAAGTACCGCAGAGAATGTCACCAGCTTGTCTCGGTAGAACGATGGTAGGCAAATCCAAGGACCTGCAAATAGAAACGTCCTTCATGTCCTTCACTGCACTGTTGGTCGGTAGCCGCTCCTCTTTTCAGATACTGAGGTGTCTGTGATCTTCTACCTATTCTTTTCTTGAGCTTTGTTGGTGTATTGAATGATGAATCGTCTGTCTGATCTTTTCGTAGTTCAACTCTGAGTTTGGTTTTTCAACTTTATCCTCTCTAGAATGCATTAACATGCACTCGTATACTGAAATGCTTCTTGTATTACATTTTACATATCTTTCTTATCAGTTTAGATCTTGTCATTGCAGTCTCTCTATCTGTTTATTTTCCCAGAGATAAGGGTTTCCTTTTCGTGTTAGCCATTCAATTTGCCAACCAGCATTGGCCGGCTGGACACAAAGGCCTCACTCACACACCTATTGGTCTTATTTCTTTGGGTTTACATCGGATACGTGGTGTGTGAGTGGAACCGCAATTGATGCAGCGCAAGCCACTTGGGGTGATGGTTTGACGCGCAGGCGTCTTTTGGCTTCAGCCACTGTGACAGGCTCATCCGTTTCGGATGCCGCCAACCATAGGTCGGTAGCCATTTTAGGCGAATCAAATGAGGGTGGCGATTTGACTAAGTTGACGTCAGGACGTGACAATGCATCGGTGACTATGTTAGTGTCACCACTTAGGTGTCGGATGTCCGTGTTGAATTGGAAGATGTAGTCCAGATGTCTCATTTCACGCGGGGAGTATCAACTGGGTTTGGTGTGAAAAGCAAATGTAAAACGCTTTTGGTCTATTTGCATGACAAAGTGTCGGCCTTTCGAAAGGAGCCGAAAGTAACGGATCGCCAAATAAATTGCCATCAGTTCACGTCCAAAGGTGCTGTATTCAATCTACGCTGGTTGAAGCCTTTGGGAGAAAAAGGCCAAGGGTTGTTGTTCGCCATTTACGGATTGTTCTGAGACTGCGCCGACAGCAGCATTTGATGCATCCGTAGTGAGAAGGAGATGCTTTTTTGGACCGCAACTTATGAAGCACAGTTCAGTGGTGTGGCATAAGACTTCCTTTGCCACTGAGAAAGCTGCCTTGGCTTCGGATGGGAGTTCAACTGATTTACGTTTGGAGTCAACCATGTCTGTCAGGGGTTTTAAAGCGTCTGCGCAATGAGGGATGAAACGTCGATGATAGTTAAGTGTGCCGATAAATCGTCGGAGTTTGGCCATCGTAGTGGGAATCGGAAAAGTCGAGATGGACTCAACTTTTTCTGGCAAAGGTATTGTGCCAGTTGGGTCGATGCGATGTCCCAGGAAATCCAACGAAGTAACTTAGAAGGCACACTTGTCGATGTTGATTTTAATATCATACTGCGCGAAACGGTCGAAAACAGCACGAAAATTAGAAAAGTCTTCCTCGTTTGAGCAGCTAGCGATCAAAATATCATCGATGTAGACGTATGCGAGAGTAAGTCCACGTAATACTTCGTCCATAAATCGCTGAGATGTTTGAGCCGCATTACGGAGTCCAAAAAGCATCCTTGTGGACTCAAAAAATCCAAAAGGTTTTGTAACGGCTGTTTTCGGAATGTACTCTTCGGCAACTGGGATGTGATAATAGGCGAGTACTATGTCTAAGTTAGAGAAAATAGTAGCGCCAGCGAGTCCTAAAGAAAAATCGTGGATATGTGGTATAGGGTACCCTTCCTGGATTGTGCAGTTGTTGCAAACACGGTAATCACCGCAAGGTCACGGATCACCCGGAGACTTTTTAGGTACCATGTGCAGTTGTGTTGCCCAAGAGCTGTCTGAAGGTAGAATTATGCTTAACTGGAGTATATGTTCGAATTCAGTCTTGGCTATTTTGAGTTTGTCTGGATGTGAACGGTGTGGACGAGCGAAAATCGGAAGACCGCGTGTTATAATACGATGTTCAACATTGTGCTTAACCGTCTCGGTATGTGAGCACGGCCGAGTTAACGAAGGGAAATCGTTGTAATTAGAATTGAACTATCTGGGATAACGATCGAACGTATGAGAATCGCAAAACACAATTAGGCACAACATCACAGAACGTATATGATCGAATCGTACGTATCAACCAATTTTTACAGGATATTGGGATAGTGAAACAATTGCATAACAGAAGGAGATAAAGCACGTTAGTCATGTTCATTACATCCGCCACACCTTGAACGAACGTGTGGATATTTGTAAATCTGTGATGGTCTGGCTTCCAAACGTTTAGATCTTCTGACTATCGGTTATTCGAATGTTTCGTCTACTTCAGGAATAGGCTGTACTTCAGTAATGTCGTTTGCTTTCACTGTAACAGGATTATCTGGAAAGGGTTCGTTAGAATTCGAAGCAACAGGATTTCTATTAACAAACTGACCTCTATAATTGAACTCAGACTAATCAACATGTCTTCGATGGCAGGAAAGGTCTTCCAAGTCAAGAATATTAACCATGCGATTTCCATGAGAGGAAAGAACTATTTCATTAGCAGGACGTAAATCGTTGCCTTTGAAAAACGTGACATCAGCTGTTTTTGCACAGTCAAGACTTGTACGCAGAGAACGAGATTTGAAAAGGATCGCGGGACTCTTTCCAGTTACCGAATGTGATACATTTCTGTACAGCATGAGAAAATTATCAATTCCTCGATCAAGTTCCACAAATCAGTTTGGTGTCAGAGAAGCAATGGCAGACTTCAGTGTGCGCGCAAAATTTTCTGCAAGTCCATTGGATTGTGGATGTCGCGGAGCAGCAAACAAATGCTGACATCCAAGTCCTTTAATCCATTCCTCTAAGGACTTTGCAGTGAAGTGAGTACCATTGTCGGTGACCAAAGTAGCAGATACACCCTCGCGACAAAATAGTTTCCTCAACGCATGTTGTATAAAGTTTGCACTCGGTGATGAAGTGAGAAAAACTTCAGGCCATCTAGAGTAAGCATCAATAATCACTAAGGCATTGCATTTCCTCAGAAAAGAACCACAACAGTTAGCGTGAACTCGCTGAAATGTCTCAAACGTAACAGGCCACGGAAGCCATCGTGATTGTTTCGCATGAATCTTGTGTACAAATTTGGTACAATTCTTGGCAGCATGTTTAATACCTGATTCTAATTCCGGCCACCAGCAAGATAAGCGTGCAAGCGACTTCATCTTATCAACTCCCAAATGTCTGGAATACAAATCCACAAGGATATCAGATCTCAGAGTCGGTGGAATTACAACACGATCATCAAAACACAGTAATCCATCTGGAGTAATGGACAAACTTTCACGGCGACAGTAGAATGCGGGAAATCTACGCCGCTCCAGTTGTGTCCAGCCACGTCTTAAGGCAGAGATAATAGGACGAAAGAATTTACGAGTATCGCACACAAGTGCATCTCTTTTTACTGGCAGTGGTTGAACTAATAAACAATCAGCACTGTCAGAGCTTGAGTCAGGTGACGGAAATTTGGATAGGTAATCAACATGGGGAATAGCTTTTGCACTACGATGAATGATTTTATAATTGTAGGAATTGAGGGCAATGCTCCAGCGTTGCACCATAGCAGCAGATGACTTTGCCAGTGATTTGCTGGGATGATACAGAAATTTTAAGGCTTCATGGTTTGTTGCAATAGTGAATGAGAGTCCAGAAATGTATTTATGATGTCTTTTAACAGCCCAATATACTCCAAGGGCTTTACGTTGGGTCTGAAAATACCCACGACGTGAGATGCATATAACAGGTCTACCACACTGTTCAAGAACCGCACCTATTCCAGTGATAGAAGTATCTGTAATTACAGCTTGTGGGTACTCTCCCACGAAGTCTCACTCCAGATTCGATGAGTTACCCAATGGCAATAATTCAGAAGACAACAAACAGCGCAGTACTCTATATGTTGCCACGACCGAGAAGCAATAAAATGTACAGCCAGCAAGCGTCCTGCGTGTAGCGCGCGGAACGGAAAAGTGAACAATTTCTACACCAGCGGAAATAAGCCATATAATTAGGCTAAACAAACGTGGCTCATCAGGAGGTGTCAAATTGTACAACAAAATATCAACAAGAATCAGGCTGTTCTAGGAGGTCGCTACAGAGCTTCCCTCCAGAAGGCTACTAGGGTACACAGGAGCGTTCGTTACACAAAATAAGTTTGAAACAATTGGATGACCAAAATGTAATGTCCATTGCTAGGCAAATGCCCAGCTAGCAGGAAGCACAAGAGAGTTATAGAGGGGAAATATCCATAAGATGGTCGGTCGCGAACTGAAGGTGCGCTGACTGAGTCCGTTATTTAGGTTATTCAGTTTATTTAGTCTTCGGTGCACATCTATCGCAGTGGGCTACCCAACCCCAAAAGACTCACAAGTGAGAAAAAAAGGGGAGGTAGGTTTACCCAGTGCTGGACGATAGTCTTCAGGAGTTGTCTCTCCATTGCACTAAGTCCAAGTGATCTAAAACTGAACGAACGGTGAAATACCTGCATCAGGTAGAAAAACAAGCTCACCGTGTTAAGGGAACGTTCAGCATCAGTAATCCACTGGAGATGTGGTACCTTTTGAGTAATATTGTAAGTCGGTTGTGCTGAAATCACGCTTAAAAAGGACTCAGGGAAAACGTGTTAGTGTGTGCTGACAAAAGAATGACGTTAAATAATGGTAACAAAGCAGTGATGATAAACAAGCATATTATATGTAGAAAACGCTAACGTATTCCGCAAACCTTACAGGCTTTTGTACGCGTCTACCGTGTGGAACATACAGTACGGGGTAAGGTGTGAGACGGCAATCAGGTGTGTTCGACGTAGGTTCCGAATGAGACGACGGAGGTGCAGGTGTAGGCACGACACTAGGCCCATCCTTTTCGATGAACGCGGGTTTAATTCGATCAATTGAGACGACGTCACGTTTGCCGTCACGCTCGACAGTGAAATTCTTTTCGCCTCGTTGTAACACGCGGAAAGGGCCTGTATTCGGCGGCTGCAGAGGCTTGCGTGAAAGATCCCTCGAAATGGGAACCACGATCTGTAGTCACCACAGCAGGACAACCAAATTGGGCTACCCAATGTTCCAAAAAGGCGCGTGCCACCGTTTCGGAAGAGCAATCGGGAAGTGGGATTACTTCCGGCCACTTAGTAAAACGGTCGACACAAGTCAGGAAGAAAGTGAAACCGTTGGAGGGCGGTAGCGGTCCAACGAGGTCAGCGTGCGCGTAATGAAGACGTGCGTCATGTTCCGGGAAGACATCGATGGAGCTCTTGATGTGCCTATGAACCTTAGAACGTTGGCATTCCAAACAGCAACGAGCCCAATTTCGGAAGTCGTGATTCACTTTAGACCATACAAAGCGTTCAGTGATAAGCTTCACTGATGCACGTATGCCAGGGTGCGATAGGTTATATAGTGCGTTGAACACTGCACGATGAAACGATAAGGGAACTACAGGCCTAGGTACGGTTTGTGAAACATCGCACAGGATGGTACCCTCAGATGAAATTAATGGAACAGGCTTTATTTTGAGAGAGCTACGTTGGCGGAGTTGCTCTATCTCGAGGTCACCTGCTTGCGCAGCGGCCATGGCGGCCAAGTCAAGAGGAATAGGCGTAGAATTGCTTACCTGGTATACCCGTGAGAGGGCATCAAAGACAGGATTAAGGACACCTGAGACATGCCGTATATCTGTCGTAAACTGGGAGGTATAATCCACGTGCCTGATTTCCCTGGGGGAATACCTGTCGGACGAAGAGTTTAAAGAATACACCAATGGTTTATGGTCAGTGTAGACTGTGAACTGTTGGCCTTCAACAGAATGCCGAACATGGCGTATAGCAAGATAGATAGCTGGCAATTCTCGCCCAAAAGTACTGTATCGAGTCTCGGCTGGTTGCAACCGTTTCGAAAAGAATGCGAGGGGTGGCCAACTGCTTCCATCGTTCTGCTGTAGCACGGCGCCAACAGCCGTATCGGAAGCGTCGGTTACTATCGACAACTGAGCGCTAGGGTCTGGATGAGCTAACAGGGCTATTTCGGAGATAGCCTCTTTAAGCTCTCTAAAGGCTATGCGCGCTGAATCAGTAAATGACAGCTTACGATCACCTCCACGAAGGAGATCGATCATCGGTTGCATTATATGCGCGCAACGAGGGATGAATCGACGATAATAATTTACCAGGCCACAGAACCTACGAAGCTGCTTGATAGAAGAAGGCCCAGGATAATCCTGGATAGCCTGAACTTTAAAAGGAAGGGCAACAATTCCGTCGGCTGAAATTCGGTGACCTAGAAACTCTATGGTCGACTTGCCTGGTTCGCATTTCATTTGGAAGGAAGGGCAGCAATTCCGTCGGCTGAAATTCGGTGACCTAGAAACTCTATGATCGACTTGCCTGGTTCGCATTTCATTGGGTTGACTGTAATACCATTGCTAGTCAGTCGTTCAAACAGACCACGCAGATGCGAAAAGTGCTCCTCCTCAGAAGAGCTAGCTACCAAGATATCGTCGAGGTAAGGATAGACGAAGTCCAGACCGCGGGTGGCTTCGTGCATGAAGCGTTGAAAAGTCTGGGCGGCATTGGTCAATCCAAATGGCATTCGCAAGAACTCGAAAAGGCCAAATGGAGTAATCACAGCGGTCTTAGGTATGTCTTCCACCGCCACTGGAATTTGATGATAAGCGCAGACTAAATCGATTTTGCCGAAGATATTTTTACCAGCGATGCAGGTCGTAAGATCCTGCATGTGTGGAATAGGATACTTATCAGGGACTGTCACTCTGTTAAGACCGCGGTAGTCACCGCAAGGACGCCAGTCTCCTGATTTCTTGGGAACCAGGTGCAATGGTGAGGCCCCAGAACTGTCGGAAGGGCGAATGATCCCGAGTTCGAGCATGTGTTCGAACTCTGCCCTAGCGACTTTAAGTTTTTCAGGGGCTAACCTGCGAGGCATAGCCGATACGGGCGGGACTTTGGTTTTTATGTGGTATGTGACGTTGAATGTCACAGCAGGCACGGCGTTCAAAGTCCGGACTAGTTGGGAGAACTGTTGGAAAAGTTCCGCAAAAGACGGTGGAGCAGTCGGTGTCACATAAACAGGACTGATGGCTGCAATGGTCGTGCGATTACCGTTAATGCTCAGGTGTGTAACGGCATCTATTAGTTTCCGGCGTCGCATATCGACTAAAAGGTCGAAATGCCGGAGGAAATCGATACCGATAATGGCAAACGGAACAGCAGCGACAACGAATATCCAACGAAAGTTTCGTCGGAGACTTGAGTTCAATGTTAGCGAACGTTGACCGAAAGTCTGGATAACGGTGCCCTTGGCGGCACGGAGATGAGGAGCGCCTGACTGAATCGCCTCGGAAGGGGTCTGTTAAACTACGCTAACCTGCGCTCCTGTGCCCACCAGGAATGCGGTCCCTATGGAGAGGTCCCTAACAAACATAAGGCGACTAGGGTTGGATGCGCATGTGACGTCCGTCGCCATTACGCGTCGGCGATCCGGTTTCCCTGAAGTGGTGAGGGAAACGAGCAGGTGGTTGTACATCTAATGGCTTCAGTACCATATCATTCATGGCACCAGCAGAAGCCTTTACGAGGCTGTGGGTTGCGTCAACTGGGAGACCTGCTTGTACGCTGACCCCGTAGGGATCGCCTTCGAGAACGGCTAATAGTCATATTGCCCATAGGGCCTTGACCTCTGCAAGTTCGGCTGAGTGAGAACCTACAGGCCATTCCATAGCTGAGGTTGTAGGAATAGCACTTACCATGGAATTATTGTAATCGTGGCTCATCAGGAGGTGTCAAATTGTACAACAAAATATCAACAAGAATCAGGCTGTTCTAGGAGGTCGATACAAGCTGAATGCTCTTTGGCAGAAAATTGTTCTAAAACAGCAGTAGTTTGAAGATGGTGAAGCAAAGTACGGGGCGTTTTTTAGTGATTAGTGGACCAAGAAAAACTGTTGATGGATAAATGGTGTCAACTATAAAGTTGTGACATTTGCCAGAAGCAGACACTAATGTTTTAAAAACATATGTTTTGAAAATATTAGCGTCTGCTTCTGGCAAATGTCACAACTTTATAGTTGACACCTGTAGTGTTGAATCATTTATTTCACATTTAGATTTTCACATTCATAAGAGGTGTTTTGGGGCAAAATAGATCACGAAAGAGTAGAAATATCATCAGTTTATGGGTGAACATTCGATTTAGAATTTGTCGTTAAGTGACATAAACGTCTAAACTTACATACCGATTGAATATAACCCACTTTGCGACAGCCGAAACACTTTGCCTGTCTTTGTAGACATGAATACCGGGTATGCATGCGTCCATGAGATGCGCATTTTCCAAATCGTTGTAGAACTAAGTTCCCATTAATTCCTTTCGAAAACTGAACGGATGGTCTTGGCACACGGAAATCAGTACGAGGTTTGAATGTGTTATCTTCAGTTTCAATTTCAAATCTAGGACTTGAAGGCCTGCGCCTGTTGACGTTCTGATGCTTGACTGGTGCTCTCCGGAGATTGACCAGACTGCGTTTTCTGTCGATACGAATGCGTTCGGTAATGGTCTAAGGGTAGGGATGAAAGAAAGAGATGACAAATCTTGGTTGTCCTAAACAGCAAGAGCAAATCATCTGTAGTGGACAAGTCCCTCTAACAACTTAATACGCCTTTCCTGAAGAGCAATCGAAACGTAGCCCCAACAGGAATCGAACTAAAGAAGGCAGTGTGGTTTGGAAACAAACCGTATACTTCCAGCAATACTTGGAAATATGATAAGTAGTTAGCTCTAGCCTAGTCTGGGACCAACGGCAGCAACCAAGAGGAGAAAGACAAGAAGCGCAAGACGGGCCACAGCCCATTCGGCGGCACTCAAAAGCGCGCCAGGCGAAAA
>JTDE01001916.1:88958-101905 GCA_014338405.1 Paragonimus skrjabini miyazakii | reverse complement strand
TCAAGGCGCGTGGTTAAATTTTTGAAGTTGAAAGTATTCGTAAGTTAAGGGTTACTTATGGACCACTAGGTAAGCAAGTTTAATTTGTTTTGAAATGCATCCGCATCCTGTGTACGTCGTCTACTTCTTGTTTGTGTCGTCGACGTAAAATACCACTAGTGATTTGACGATGCTTAACAACTCGAGGGTGGACGCCAGATGGCCCGAGACAAACCCTTGCAGAACGCCGCGGTTTGATGGAAACTAATCAGTAAGTGGCCATCTACCGCTTTTGCTTCAGAGAACACCGGCAAACTCTTCGAGCTGATTCGTGCCACTGTTCCCAGGCGACCGTCTGTCAGTGAAGCTATCAGTGAAACAGGTGGCATACTGATCTATAATGAGTCCAGAAGGTTACAGCGTTGAGCGGAACACTTTGAGGAACAATTTAGCTGACCTCCTGCTTCTACTGTGTTGCCGTCATAAACGTGTGACGTAGCACCTTGGTCGGCAGATTTGAAACCACCCACTGAGACTGAGGTTCGCAATTGCATCTCGGCTGTCAAACGTAATAGGGCTGCTGGTCCAGATGATCTAATGCCAGTACATTTCAAAGGAGTTGAAGAGGTGTCAGTTGAGGCCTTGACTCAGCTGTTTCAACCTGTGTGGATGACGGAGACCATCCCTCCGTGCTGGGGTCACGCGATAATAGCTCCTATATTCAAGAAAGGTATCAGGAGTTCTTGCGAAAACCATAGGAGAATTGGTTTGACCCTATTCATTTCTAGGGTTGTGGCATCCATTATACTCCGTCGACTCACTGTAGTTCGGGAGGTAAACATTAGAGAACAGGCAAGGTTTCGTCCTGGCTGGGGATGTATAGATCATATTTTTACCCTTTGTCAAATTTTGGAGCAGCGTCCTGTGTACCGCCGGCCGACGATCGCCGTATTTCTCGACTATAAGGATGCGTTCGATTCGGTGGACCGACCTAGATTGTTAGAGTCGCTTAAACGGAGGGGTGTACCGACCAAGTATTTGGACATACTGTCGGCGCTTTACTCCCATACTTCAGCTCAGGTTAGGGTTTACGGTGAACTGTCTGACAGTTTCAGCACCATGAGCGGCGTTCGTCAAGGCTGTCCTCTTTCACCGCTTTTGTTTAATTTTGTGATGGACGATATAATGGAAGACTATCTGCGGCACTCGTGAGATGCCGGAGTGGACCTCCTACCTTGTGAAAGACTGACTGATTTTGATTATGCTGACGACAAGCTGTTGCTGCTGGACAACTTTCAAACAGCGCAAAAAATGCCGGACGTTATTTTGCGTTCTGCTAAGTACTTCGGAATGCGCTTTGCAGCTTCAAAATGTAATGTGCTTCTGAAAGATTGCTGTGATTACGTAGATTTAATGTTAGATAATAAGGCCATGGCATTCGCTAATCTGATGTATTTGTGGTGACAGAGAGGTACTTCTCTGAAGCTTACGGCAGCAAAACCTGACCGTTCAGGCTAGAGGACGCGAACCGTCTTCAGGTATTTGACCACCGATTTCTGCGTTCAATCGCTGGTATCGGGTGGCACCAACGAGTGAGCAACGAGGAGGTCAGGAAGCGGGTGTTTGGTATTGATTGTCAAACGAGTTCTTTCGTTCAATCCTTACACATGCACAGACTTAGATGGTTAGGTTATGTACTAAGGATACCAGCTAGTCCTGTGCCACACTGAGCACTGTTTGCCGGTGCTGCGGCCGACTGGCGCAAGGTGCGAGTTAGATAGATGATAAGCTAGAGTAAACAAATGAAACCGTTCACGAAGAGGTTGGTCACTGTAGATCAGGTTCGTCTCCCGGGCTGGGGCCGTCGCGACTCACAGAGTCGGTGGCTTGAGACGTTAGGTGAGATGGCGGCTAACCGAGCTCAGTGGTGGGTATGTTGTCGTTATTTGGTCAAGTTGTCTGTGAAGTAAGTGCATTTAATGACGCGGGGCAGTGAAAGCCTTAAGGATGCTGATGATAATGCTGATGACACCTTATCTTCACTTACAACTCGGTTGTTTGTTTGCAAAGTGTAGGCGCCTTGATTTTGTATGTTTGAATACAGACGTAGCTATTTTTAATAGTTAGATCTCCTCACCTTTCCCTTTTTCATCTTTTCTCCTCCTATACACAGTTTGTTTTCTTCTTCTTCATGGTTGTGTGGCAGTTAAGCATCAGTGTGAACCACTGATGTATTGCTGTCTATGATGATGATGATGATGATTCACGTCAAATTACACTCACTTAGATAGTCATTGGGTCACTTGACCAATTACTTCACATGATCATTATTGCTGTTTTTCTTAGCAGAATGAGGCAATTAACGCTGTCATGGACTAAAGAAATCTATGCAGATTGCATCAATCGTCATCCTTTCAGCAGCGTTGGTCTAATAATCACAATCACCCGATAAGTTTGGGGTATAGGTCCCTCTCATGAGATCCATGCTGTACTCTATCAGAAAGTTCAAGTCTAGCCATATGTGCTATGAAAAAATTATTCCGGAGGCCCTCCATACCTTGTAGACCACTGGAAGCAAAGTTATCAGTCAGTATCTTAATTGATAATCTCCGAAACCACCTTTGAAAATAACGATGGCTATAGATCCTTTCCAAGTTTCTAGTAAGGAACCAATTGTTATTGAATGACGGAAAAGTTCTGATTGAAGTTCACCCGACTCAGTCACACGTTTCTCACGATGGCCGAGAATATTCAGTCTAGGCCTGCCGATGTACACATGAAAACCCCTCTAATTTGGCTTTTAACCGTAATATGAAGAACTGAAAAATAAAAAATCACTTAATGTTGTGAGCTTAGACAGGATACAACAAACAAAAACACTCATTTGCATGCGTTACTCGCTCCAGACCGTCTCGGTTGCTGCAGATGTCAATGTTCAGTTCCTTTACGTAGCAAGGACCATTTTGGGCGATGCTGCACTCCGATGTTTCTTCCTGCATTTTTCCGACGGCTACTTCGATGTCAAGATGCATGCTCTGGTCCCACTACTGAATAGCCGTCGTGTGAGTAGTATACTACGATCAATCATCCTCACTACATTAGTTTTGGCTGACTCGGTAGAACCTCTGAGTGAGCAGCCACGTAAACTTACTTACTCTTCCGCAACGTGTTGACGGTCTCCACATTCGATAGAGACGGAGTGCGGTTAAGACCGATCCTGGACTTGTAAAATTAGTTCACTTTCAGCACAGTACGTGACTTTGCCAGACACCTAGCCAGCCCTGACGCAATTCTAAAGGGAAGTGGACATTCCTGTCACCCAGTACATTTCGTTGCCTTAGACTTACCTAACTTTATGCGGTCGCAAAGTTTTACATCAGACTGACGAACCGGAACCGGTAATCCGTCGCCTTGAAGTTTTTATAAAGAAACACGTCATAGAAGGCTGTAACATTTGTAGTCTAAGTCACACACCGTAATTCCATGGGACAATTGTACATCCCTGTATTCATGTTCGAGTGTAACACAACCTATGGTCTCTTCCAGTGAAATATTCCATAGGCTTTTCAGTCCACTCAGACTACATTTTTGGTGCTGAACTTAGACGACTAACTTCCATAAGCTCTAACGTGGCCCTAGGTCTGATTGTGGATTGTTTTGCAACTACATGCAAAGATCTTGGAAACATCGTTTGTTTAAAAAGACTGTGTCACGTTGCATTTAATGAACCGACGGCTTCTTGTGAGTATGTTGTTCGTACGTGAGTTTTACTCGACGAAGCACATCAGTGACAACAAACCAGATTAGCTAAACTAAAGGGTTCAACGGTTAGCACAAACATTGTGTGAGATTCATTGGAAACTCAACAAAGCCAGCTAGGCACCAGTCTTCTTGAATGGTTTCGTTAACCCAGAGCCTCAGAACAAGGCCATCAGCTCACTGACTTTCGCTAAAACAGATCTTTAGAAAGTTTCTGGGGTATTCGTCTGGGTCGAGTCGTTTCTAATATCCAAATACCTCGATTTAATACTTAACTTTGGTTTCGTTTGTTAGAAGGGTATACAAGGAGCATAGTCATCTACGTTGGTATCCAGCTAGGCTATCGTTTGGAAGGTTCAACCCAGTGTATAACGCCTTATTGCAGGCTGTGAAAGTGTTCACCATTTGTATCGTAGGTTGCTCCGCTTATACTTAAGTTCCTGTTAGCGGTAGCTCTGAAAAGATTGGAAATTTCTGCTCACGGAATTCCGCTCCATTTTGACTACCTTTTACATCTACCAGACATCTCGGTCCTCTCTTGATTACATAAGTATCCGTCAATGCTTCACCAGGTTGATGATTAACATGTGATTTGATTTATTGACGTGTTATTTAACCCAACTTGATGCCGAGTAAACTTGATTTCAGTGTTTCATCATCAGGCTAAATACAACACATTTCTGTGGGTTCGCCGGGCGGGGGGATGGTGAGGAGTAAGGGGTGGTAATCAATAATGTCAAGTTAGTCAGACCCATGAGGTTTAGTTGTGTAACCCAAATCAGTTTGGGTTGTAAACGTGTTTGGAAAAAAATCGACATCCCCACGTAACAGAACGATCCTGGGTATTGGTTCATGACCATGGGAGGTTCAGTGTTTTGACTAGATGTTTCTGTGAACGTAACGGGAGTGAGTGTAAGTGGATTGCGATAACTAGTAAACAACGTTTGACCCACTTTGGTTGCACTCCACGGACTGTATAGATCGGCCTTTGTTGTTCGGATGGTCTGATTCGACCAAGCGCTCAGCAACCGCCGATGGACATGCCTTTAACAATCCTCGAACTAGCCACGCCAGATGATACTCCCGGATACGTTCATATAATCGTCTTGTTGTACAGCCTATATATAGGCCGTTCCACAGGAACTAACAGAACGGTAAACGCGAAAAGGAATACCATACACAGACAATATATCGTTCAGCTGGGGAAGCAAAATTGGTGTGGAAACATGGAACATGTAATTTATCTGCGAAATAACTTTTGTTAAGTACTATGTTAGGTTTCCTTGTTATGTTTTCAACACTACTATCACTTTTGAATGGTAATGAAATATAGATAGTTTTTTTGTTTATCATTAGTGGTAAATCTATCTTCGTGCTAATTAGCATGTGTTTACAAATAAACTGCTCTGAGTAGCCATTTCCAAGGTAACTGTTGAATATGAATTGTTTGTTTTCTTCTATGGTGTCATTCAGGCATGTTTTTACAGCTCTATCTGGTAAACACCGGACCAATTGAATACAAACTTGTTTGTTACGCGTTTCTTCTCATGGCTAAGCCAGGTATATTCATAGTACATAAACTTGATTTCGTTTGTTTACTTACGAGAAAGATAGCATACTGCTTCATCACTTATAGTAAGCTCCTTTGTCAGTAGTGGGTGATGGACACTAGCATCTTGGAACCATTTAGTAAGCAGGAAAACGTTTTTCATACCATTTTCCGTAGGAACCACTTTATGAAAAGTCTGCATCAACAAGACCCTTAACATTTTGAGTAGACCGTCTATTTGTGGACAGTTGTTGATCGAGCTTACGAGTAGCAATTTGTAAATTTGAAAGCGTAGCCAAGACAACCTCTTTCTCCAGGGCCATCATGGTGATTCTTTTCCCGGTTAATGAATGTAATCTTCTGTATGCAGGACCCATTATGAAAAAATTGTGTTTAGTTATGAATACTGCTGAAGAAGTGGATTTACTTTTCTATGGATGGCGATAAACGAACTCACTGCACATATTTGTAATGCTCATAACAGAAAAGTTTGCTTGGAATGATTTGTGCTTTATCCCTGACTGTGAGCTCTGTCATTCGCAAACTGTATAATGTTCACCAGCTTGACAAAGTCCAACACGAACGATGGAACAGTTACAATCAGATCAGAGTTTCCTGGACGTGCGTGGATCAACAGGACCCCTAGATTCATTGCAAACACTAGAATCGGTAAATTTATTCAACAGAAGTCTCACCACACCAGTCTGAACACTAAAGTCAGACGACCTCATTAGATGGCGGTTTACACACTTGTACATGCCGGTGCACATTAGTTGCAGAATCTCTAAACCCCTCTCCTGCAGTTGTGTTTGAAAGCTGACGCCACCCTGTAAACTGATAATAAGGTTGGTCGATATACGTAAGCAGGAATGAACGGCAATGTAGCTCACTACAACAATAAAAATAAACAACCCCGCAACAAACGATGTCTGAATTTTAAGTTGAACATCACCCACAACTGATCGCAGCTGTCGCATTCCCATAAACATTCCAGTCGGCCCACTTCGAAAAGAAGCATTAGAATCGAGTTCCACTCTCAATAGAGCTCGTCAGTAGTGCATATCATCACCACTGTCAGGACTAGAACCACGGCCACGCTGTTCATGAGGCAACCGTGTTTACCACTGCGCCACTGACCTCACATTAGGCACGATCGAATTATCATATGTAAACACTCAACCACTTTCGCTTGTGAGTAATGATCAGGTTGCCTGATCGTCTCGATAGGAGACATAGTTACTGTCTGTTAACTCCAATCGATAACCCCGCGATTAGGACTTCCTAGGCAGGTTGAAATCTCCGATCTCATTCAACTTGCTGGGCGATATTTTATATTACTGATGAGTAGTCAGGGATTTGGTTAACTTGAAGTTGAACATCACTCTGTCTGAATTGTCAATGAGTGGAGAATTAACTTGAAGCGACTATAAAGTCTGGCATCTAACGTGATGATAAGAGATAACCGATGCAACACCACTTCAGAAAAGAGAATATTGTCTCCGTGTTGCTCCGGATAGAAAAATTTTCTCAATTTAGGAATCGGCAACCTGTTGTCATGGCTTCGGTTAACCAGAATACAAGCTGAAGTTAAAAATGAATCGGATCTGTAAAGTTTTCTGCAACAGCGTAAGCAGAATGAGTAGGCCAATCAACTCCCTCAATCTGCATGCACTGTGCAACATAGTTCATCAATGGAACTTGGCTTCGATTTCAATTTACACATTTCACGCAGACTCCGGTCGACATGCATTATCGTCTTCAGTTTTACCCACTGATGACAAGATAAAGCATCCAATCCGGAGCGTCGTTCGTGTTACAGCCTTTGCCATCCTTACCATGACCGAGAGTTAAATTCTGGTCAATCTTTCGTGGGACAACCATATTGACCAGTGCACCATATGCTTCACGTTGGGCACAATTAAATTATCATAGTTAGCGGTGTCCATTTCGGATCAGTCTGTCAAAGTGATCAAGGTCGGAGGAAGCCTGCGTCTAATAATCAGCACAAGTGATTTACCTCACACCAGTTGTAATTCCACTTACGCATAACGTATTAAAGGTGAAACCGAAAGAATACGACCAGGAAGCGTGTAAGTGATCGCCTTGGTGATCCGGCAGGCTAATTTCGCAAGTGGAATCGTCATCTTCTGGAAACAAAGAGATTAAAATGGCAATATCTAGGCTGAGAAGAAAGATACTGAAAATATTTGGTGAGGAGCAGTTTAGTATAAGCGCTAATGTTACGACATTCTAGATAGAAGTAATATGGAAAATAAAGGTTTATTTTTGGACCAAAAGACAAACACGACGTTCATCATACATTGCACTAACAAAGCTGTTAAATCACTCGCTCTCCTTTTAAGCAACTTGGACCATAATGTCATTCGACCTTTTCTTTTGTCCAATCAAATTGTCACATCCAAGTGCCCAGTCACATTTGCTTGTGACACATGTTCAGACTGTCTGATCAGCTCAGCAGGGCACCTACTAGCTGTCCTATTAATTCTAATCGATAACCTCATCGCTAGAACATCCCCAAATTAAAAATTTTAAAAAATGAAATTGTTTGTTGATGTTTTGTTTATTGGTAAGTGGTAAGGGATTCTCTCTTATAAATTACCCACAGGCTGCACGCTTGCATATAATGATTTAGTCATGCCCAATGTGGGGTCAATGGCACAGTAGTCAACGCAATTGCCCAATGAAATCGTGGACAGAGTTCTAGCCCCGCCTGTGACAGTTATATGGGCTGGTGACGAGCTTTAACATGAGCGGAACTCGAGTCTAGTGCTTCTTTTCGAAAGCAGCTGGATGAAATGTAAACAGGAATGCGACAGTCACCCTCAGTTGTGACTGATGTTTAATTTATCTGAAACTAAAATTCCTACTATTCAGCAGTAATCGCTTACGTACTTCAGGTTTACAATGCGATATGAAGTGATGTGTTCTTCGACCTACTACAATCTGATTTTGAGCCCAGACGTGAAATTAGCAGTGGCAGCTGTAAACGGATGAACGACTTTTGGCAAAGATACACAATAAACGACATATCTGGAATGGTTTATAGGGTTCAGGTCTAGAAATCTTCGTATTACACATGCCCTCCGATCGTCGAGGTGATTCTGTGAATGAACAGACAACTTTAATTTCAGAATAACCCCTGTAGTTAAGGCAGCAGCCCGACATTTTCACACACTGCCATATGAAATCATGTGAATTCGGTGGAAAACAAGGAGAATAGTTTGACCGTTGGAGGTCAGACGAATTCACGGCATTTCATACAAATGAAGTTTGGAAATGTACGGTTGAATCATGCCGCAAAGTGTACATGAACTAGCTGTGTTACGTTTCATTGCTTGTGCTACTACTTGTGGCATTTCACAAGTGAATCTTTTCAAATGATGCCCAAATATAGTCTCCTTTAAAAAACCTAGCGTTACTGCTTGTAGTACGTGGCCGAATATCAACAGCCTTCTACAGCCTAAAACATCAATTACGGCAGGGTTGTACAATAGTAAATTGCAGGCTGACCACCAGGGACTGTTAATGTAGCAATTGACATTGATCAACAAGAGAGGTTCATTATTGTTGCCTGACAATGACAGACCGCACGCTGCAGAAATAACCGTTCCAAAGTTTGTGGGTATTGAAACCCAATCCTCATACATCATGTTTGCTGGTCTTCCTGAGTGAGAGTTCATGACTTTCTCCATCCTCTGCACTACTTCCTGAGCGATGCACTCAGACGAGAACAGGATAATTTTAAACTTCATTCTGAGGATGTCTGGCTTCAAATTCTGTAACACTCTACGAAAGCTATAGTCATACCACTGTGTTACCTTGGCGAAAGTACGGTAAGCATAATGGTGATTAGTTTGTGACATTCCTACTTTTATCACAGGGCAGCATTTTTAAAAATGTCACTGTCCGAACAGACGGGAACTTTCATGGTGTTCTGGTATTAGTAGAATTGTACATTGGAAGTTATTTGTAAACAGTGGGTGTGACTATAAGTTTTGCCAATTTATGCTGGGTAAACATTTCTTGCTAAAGATGTATACAATTCCCAGATGTTAACTTAGACTGCCCAGATGAAATCTATGTGAAGGACGACTGGTCAGCCTACAATGGTTTATTTTGTTCTCCGAGTTGACAGTTGACCACATCGAGCACCATATTTTCGAATTAACAAGAATTGTGCTTTTCGTTGCACTCGACCTTAAAACAAAAGTGCACTATCACGTGATGTTCACGTGCATGATAAGCTTACGGGGCGAGCATAGGAAAGTACATTAGTAACCTATTCGTTGTGACAGTTCCATAGAATAAAAGCTCTATCCTGATTTATCACGATAAACAATTCAATAGCATTCTACTATTGGTCTCTGATCAATCCAATGCTGCATGCTGGTAAACAGTACTCTACCATTTAGGACCAGCAGTACATTGATCAGTTGAACTGTTTAAGATAAACTCAAATCTGTTGAGCTCCGCTGAGCCAGTGGACGGAGAATTCAGAAGCACTCTTTTCCATAAACAAATAATCGTATGCTATTCCATATTGGTTCAGAGACGTCCAGTAACTTCTGCTTGTGATATAGAGCCTTTTGGATTCCCAGAGGTTCATGTCGGTATCAACTATGATATTTAGGTGAAATGTTTTAGATGCTTATTCAAACATTTCGTTAAGCATGATGATATACATAAAGTTGTCATTTGAAAATATCACGTGAGTTTCTCTACAGCGTACACAATTAAGCGCAGTTAAGGTGATAGCAGATCAGGGAGGCTGAAAAAGCTGACTACTTAGCGGCAAACTTCTGCTACTCAGTTGATTGAACCTGTTATAACTAACGAACACTCCGAGCTGTTTTCTGCGCGTGTTGTGTTTATTCGAATTTCGAGACGAACAGATGTTTGACTTTAACTAAAACGGTTGGGAATTTCCTGGTTAATGTTTTTTTATCAAGTGGTGATTTCACGCATGTACAATTCTAAACTAGCCTCAAAAGACTGGTGATTCACAATGGACTGTAGACTGAGTCAATCTTTGGTCCTTAGTTAGAATAGAGAAAATTGTCTACGCTTCAAGCCACTGTGAATTGCTGCTGGCTGGAATGGATTCAACATTTTTCCCACAATAATCAGTTTGTACGAAGCTTTGTGCTAGGAGAACAAACCCCTTCTATAAGTGGAGTCAAGACAGGTATAATGTATCTCTCTTATCGTTCGAATAGATTGGCTTTAGTCTCATTTGACGGTGTAACTGGCTTATCGATCACTTCACTACGATTTATTGCTTCATCCGTGTAAACGACGTCAGCAAAGCACATTATTTTGCTTCATTTTTAACATGGCTAGAAAAGTGAAATAAACTCACCGTTTTGTACTCTGTTCTGCTCCATTTGAGCTTACCTTCATGGATAAACAAAATTACGACATTGACAATGGCATAGTTAAAAAAAATAATTTGTCTAGTGGGTGCAAATTCGAAATAAGGCATTACAACATAAACTGATGGATTTCATAATGTAACAGTTTAGTATGTGAACCCCTTTCTAGTGATAAGTTACTGTAACTTCATTTCTTATGGTGCATAGAGCGCATTGCTAAAGTGACTTAAGATTAAATTGATGAATGATATTTAGTATGTTACGTTACTTTTCCGCAAATCTTGCACCCACGAGGATGTACTAGACATACACTTGAGCTTCATATCAGTCAGACAATTATGTGACCATCAGGAATATTTGTGGGTAAGTTCTCTCTGATCAGCATCTACTATACCATCTTTGAATTAGTTTGGAATGAGGCATATGATGATGGTAAGTTGACTAACATAGTCAATCGTGAATTAGAATGATTAGTCTACCAGACGGTAGCCGGGGACAAGTTTTAGTGTTTTCTATTTGTCTGTATATTTCAGTCACTTAGTGGTGCCTGGGTAAAACATGTCTGTAGCACAAACTGGAATAAGACCTCACTACCACATTCAATAGGATAACTGTTAACTGTCAATGTGTGATCAGTTTGGGCACAGTGTGATCGGAGTGAAACGGACGAAACTCAACGGATATATAGCCAGATCTGCCGCAGTCAAATGAAGTTCGAATCAGCTTCCGCTGGTTAAATCCGATGGTTCAAACGAGCCTCCAACTGCGCGTGATGTGAATGTGGTGGACGAAGTTCTGTGCGCTTGCGCCCGTGTAAAAATCACAAGTGCGAAAAATGTGCAAGAAAAACAATATTGTCGCCGAGATTTCAAGCCGACGCATGGTGCCGCCTATTATAGAACCAGTTTCGAACGCCCGCTTAGAAGCATGAAAATCAGATCCCAGTGACCAACCCCTCATCTAAAGTAGCCTTACACTTCGCATAATTAGTTAAATTGGATCAACCGTGGGACATCACCTTGTTCTGTCAGCGCACTTAGGGGCAAACGAAAATCCACCGTTAAGACCTGTCAGTCGAATGACACAACATGAGCCATGAACGTAAGTGTACTATAACTCAAAGGGGATATCACAGTTAATGTCATGCGCAATGACAACACAGACTGAACAGTGCTATGAGACAAATTGTAGAAAGTTGGACTTGTGGGGGACACTGATTGAATGGACCCTCACTCTGCTTGGTGTGTCGTTTACGATTTCAACTGTACGCCTAAACTGTTGAAATGTTCTCTGCAACCAGTCGATGAGACCACAAACGCATTCGGCTCTGTTGTGGTTTAATGTGCTGATAGATCACCTTGTAGTTACACTTAACGTTGTAAAGTCGTGCTAGTAAGACCCTACATTGACTTGCCCTGCACACTATCTAACACAGTTGTGCACAAAAGATCCAAAAATGTTTGTAGACAGTAGGTTTACTGTCAGTGCTGCCGTTTTCGGTATTGGATGACAGTTCAGAACGGTGTGTAACGGTACTTTCACTTCTAATGATACAATTCACGATATGCTGGTATCTAAGAGGACCAATATATTCCATCTTTTTCTCCTCAAATATTCCCATTTTCTGCACTGTCTGTTTCTTCAAAGGAATTCAGGGTGCCCCTGTGCACACAACAGACAGACAGTATGTCACAGTTCGGCGAGCACACGCTCCATCTGACGGCAACTATGAGACTTACTTGCAAGCAGATAGGACAGATCAGTCCACTATAGAAATAAGTCCGATTTGTCACCCAGCGTGCATAAGGCTGACCTGGTTCTCCCGAATGAAGGTGTAACTGTCGCGTTTATAGTGGCCCATTGTCTTGCGCCAAACCTAATGGTTCAGTCTCAGTCATTCGTTCACCCGCAAATTCAGTCAACAAATGCTGCGTGTAAGCTGTTTCATCACACGCACACTACTATGAACGCCCAACACCACAAAGACCGACATCTATGTGCACCACGAGTTAAAGCGTGACACGGCAATCCTGGCGCGGCCCGTACACACAGTCTCCACCGCACGGTTACTTCGTTCACTCATCACACTGGCAGCGAGTCCTATCCAGTCAACACTGCGGTTATCGATGTCACACACAATACACTCAAGGACACTTGACCTGATACCGAAATCAGGAGTCCAGACCAAAGGGACTACTTAATGGAATACTCCCTAACCGAGTCTTAGGAGCGAAACATATATATATATATATATATATATATATATA
>JTDE01001916.1:61360-88858 GCA_014338405.1 Paragonimus skrjabini miyazakii | reverse complement strand
ATATATATATATATATATACAACGATATCCCTCCTTTTTTGTGGGTTGTAGTTGACTGTTTATTAGCTGGTTAGTAATTGTTTATTTATACACAGCCCGCGGCCTCTAAATTTACATTCTTCCAAAATTTATTGTAGTAAAGAAGGTAGTGGAACGATCTTTAATTTAGATAGGAGCGAGTGCAATTAACTTAGATGGCAGAGTTGTTGGGGAGCGAAGAAAGATCCTACTGGGACAGTCTTCATTACAGCCCCTCTAAGTAAGTATATTTGCTAATCCAAACTCTTTTACAGACGTAAATAAGGTGGATTTTTCGGTCCACTAGTCGGAAAGATATGACTACCACTATTCGTGGGTGTCCTGATTACCATAATGTTATTGACGGAACAATTATCATTAGAACCTTCTGCGACTCAGACATTCAGAAATCGCAATGTGATTGGTACAGTGTTGTTTCACATCGTTTACCCAGTTACTTCAATTAATGCTATCCAGAAACGTGTATGCAGTTCAAAATAAACTAGCAGCAGCTATAACTCTCAGTCTTCCATTTCTACTGCATCGAGGCCAACGTTAGATTCGGGATTGTTCACTACTAGCCATTATTTCAACCACCTTTTATAAAATGGGGTATCAAATCAATTTTATGCGTCTCGTTTCCATAGGATTTAGCCACTCTGATGTTTGGTAACATGCTAAATGACAAAACCGATGAAAGATAGCTCCACTGTGACCGCAAAAACGCCGAATTGAGAGTTTACGCTTATTAAAGAAAGTTGGATCTCACATGAATGGTTTTTCAAAAATAGAAAATGTCTTTGATTGTTCACGACCAAAACACGCCAAGGCCAAACCTACTGTCCGGTGATGCAAGGTTTCCAGCTACCCATCATCAGCAGCAGTGTTCCATTCTTCGATACCTTCCCATAAACTAACAACCGCTCGCGAAAGCGATTACTTCGGATTGCTGATGACCCCCAACCACCTAACCTGGAGGATCGAGTGAAATAAGTCAGTCCTTCCCCGTCTTATCTACTCTGATCTCTGCATCAACCACAGTGTCATTTATAAATTATTTTCTCGCCATATTTTGTGGTTGGAACAGCCTTCTCCCCATTGACGTTTCAAATAGCGCACGTTCCAACACTAAACTTTCTAGAGTAGCTTCGTGAACTTATCAGATGTCATGTCCAGGCACTGAGACAATAACGTTTTCGGGATACAAACTGTGGCTATTTCCACCAAAAAGCCAAGAGGGATGTGACCGGAAGGATATTAACTGTGGGTAATCTGAAGGAGATCGCAAGTTCCATGTGTACTGACCTGTGTTCAATCGTGACGGAAAGACAGCCATATCCCAAAACAGCCCTATAAAGTACGAGATAATGAGAACTAAGAATTACGAGACCCTCATGCACACACGTCCCTTCATCAGTTGCATTGGTCTTCCAGGTACTTTCACGTACTGTTCTGTCACACTGGCAACTAAGTATGCAGCAACTATGTGCACGAACACGAACAATCTGAGTCTATTTAGCATACTACGTGAGAACAGAAATTTTGTTCGGGGCATAATTCACATATCTTTGCACTTCCAGAGACCTGTCTCCAAATGGACGACAGTCAATGAACTGAACAGCTCTCGGTCCCCCTTCGGCTTGATTTGTTGTGACTGCAAAAGACGCTTGGCCTGAAAATTCGTTTATTGCGCAAACGCCCGTATAGGTCATGTCAAAAATCAAACCACAAACGGGTACACTCATTTGCGCGTCAGACATGCATTCACATACGCCATTGTCATTCGCCTCGGTGGAACTTTTGCCGTAGCACGTACACACTAATTCGATAGCCTTTTCTTGTCGTTCGTCTTCCTTGCGTTCGCAGGTTGCCCTTTTGTTCCTTAATGTCTCCTGTGGGTAACATACTACTTGCGAGTAATATACTACTCACAACGAAACTGCCTGTCATACGACAGATTGACTCTACCCCAGAACGTACGAGTGAACCTGCGATTATGACTCATTGGTGTCCCCCACGGTACACTATCACTGCGGGATCTGCCTCAGACAGACATGATACACGTGGCTTTGACTAGCACTGTATAACTAAGTCACACTCCCTACACTGGTTGGTTTATTGCTCGCATATACAACGCCGCGAATTACGAAGTCCTACTCGTGGCCTTTAGAAACTTATCAAGATTTTGTTGTGATCAAAGAGTGAATTCAACACATCCAGAATTACCGGAGAATTATCAAACCAATAGGACTGTGAGAATGGAGTACTGACTGCTTCATCGATCTCGATACGACATAAGGGGTATACATGGTGTGCGAGTGCCCTCACGCTACATCCTTGTCACACTTGTATTGCTTGACCAAGTTATCACAAACCGGTCACTTACAAGATAAAATAATCATCACGCCACCTGTGGGGCACAGTGACCGATCAGTATTGATTTACACCTTCCTATATTTTTGGTTAAAACAACCAGTAAAAAAGCCTCCTACTAAAACTTTAGTCATACTAACCACCTTGTTTTCAGAAGTCATTTCGCTTCGTTTGTTCGTGGACTCGATGAAAGCAAATTATCGGGCATCTCAAGGTAACATTTATAAGTCTGGTGATTTACACGTGCCCAATGAGCTTTGTTCTTCCACTTCTCACTCCACAATTCCGCGAAAACTTTTTCATCTTGGGGACCATTCCTGCCGATTCGCAAATTATAACCCTATGGGCAAATCGAAGGTCTTGAAAACATTTCACACGATACTAGGTGGGTGTCATCAAAGCGCCTCCTCAAAACCATCAATCCGAGCTTGGTCAACAAATCTGGTTGTAAATTTACTTAGTGAAGAGTCGTGGTGAAAAACGTGCTGTCACCGGTTGATTAATCACATGCACCGTCTTAGCGCGCACATACTACGTCATGCCGGCTAGAATGCTCTGATTGATGGACGCCGAATCGATTGTGCCAAAATGCAGTCGATACGTTCACCAGTTTGTCGATTGGCTGCTGCGGCCCTGATTGATCGCTCATATATGCTCTGCGTTTTCATTTTTGATCGCTTCCTGTAGACTATAGATTTCGTGTCGTTTGGAACGGCACGTTGTTATCATAATCTCGGTTTCAGAGTGACAGTTTTGATCAATCCATTCCAATCCTCTTCCTCTAATTTTTCATTTGGTGGACGTGATTTTTGTAGCAGAAATCATTTCCGATTTCGTTCCTACACAGTCCTTTTCCAATACAGCTGAATTCCGATCGAGTCCATGAGTAGATTGAACTCACATTCTCTCTTCCACCACAAGTTCTGGTAATCATTTTGTCACACGAACGTGATATCGTATCTCGTTTGGCGCTCGTCAACGTACTTGATATCTTAGTTCTTCTGTCGCTGGTTGAAACAAATCACCCACTATGAGCGGTAGGGGTAGAGGTTAAGTCTGAAACAAACTTCAAACATGACTCACGTTCGTGTCTCCTGTTGGCATGTTCCGTTCCTCCTGTATCCAGAGATGGGACAGATTTGGATTTCTTCAGTTCCGAACCAGATCTTCTTGGCATTTTCACAGCTACCTCAGCTTTCCAGTTCTGCCTAGTTAATGTAACCCCTCTTAAGCAATAAGCTGGTTCGATCTCGGTATAGTGGTGCGCTCGATAAAATCGGATCCTCGTCCCGGTAATAATTCACACATAAATCTCGGTCCCGAATAGTACCGTGACTGTCCCGTATTCGCTCCCAAGGCAAGCCAAAAGACACGTTCAAAATTAGAAGCTTTGTTCCGCTACAAAGCGTGTGCGGCTAGGGTGACAAGTACAAGGTATTTATAGGGCACGTCATGAGCACACATTTCCACCACATCATGAGAAAGAGTTAGGACCACACATGTGCATAGCGGTATAAAAAGTCTCAACCGATTTGAACAGTTCCGCTAGTTCGGACTGAGTCGAGTGGTTTTTTTTCTTCGTTCTCACAACGGAGGCGCCCTGGGACGGTCACAGGGTGGGCGCCCTAACACTTGTATGTTATAGAATGCAGCAAAATGATGACATGATTCGAATTTCGCATAATTAAGTGAGAACACAACAACCAACTAGATCATCCCGCAGTGGAAAATATAGCATCAGTTTTGGCGGCACGTGTCTCTCTTTCTCTGATCATCTATTGTACACTTTTGAATCTGCCTCAAACGGACGTTGATCTCCTAGAATGGCCATACAAACATTTAGCTTCACTCAGGTCTGGTGACATATAGTTTATACTGTCGTCTGTCCACAGTATACACTTCCTAGCACACCAATTAAATATTTGAGATCAGTGCGCATGATACGGTGCGCGTAAGTATTTGATTACAGCAATCTGTTGGTCCCTTAACTTTCATTGTGATGGCCTCCAATTCAAACGATTTTTGAATGCTTTTCATACAAAACGGTCAGAAATCCAATGGTCGGCAGTGGTAACAATGACACCAATTGCTCTATCAATGGGCGTGCTGAACCGTCGAAAATACACATCACTGCAGTGAATACATCAACGTACCAACTATCACTACCAGTGGTCGGTCATTTTGAATACATGCATATATGCAAACGACCATGAAGGAAGACAACAAACCAAAAGACTGGGTCAAATCATGACTCGAAATATGCATCGAATCCGCGCCTGCGGTCATAATCCTCAACCAACGTTCAGTCGCGTAACTCGGAATCACTATTTTGATAATAATTCGAGCTTTTGAGCGAAACAATGACCCGTTCCACCTGTTACTGCGGTCTTGCGCTCTCTCAGTCTGAACCTCACTCGATACATTGACAACAAAATGTTGATCGTAGAACTCACAACTACTTGAAACCGTATCCATTCACGGACAACTAGCAGTTTGACGCACATTGCTTTCATTGAACCTTCTTTGTTTTGGTTTGCCTGTCCAGAACATTGCGACCACTGCCCACCCAACAGAAGAAAACGACATACTGTTCAACGAGAAACAATTTCTCTCCGGATATTCCGTAAAGTTAGAGTAGCTACTCTAAACAAACGGTACGGAAAGGAAACTTTACGGAATGCCCGGAGAGAAATTGTTTTTCGTTGAAGTGTGCGTAATCTGGGCGCGATTGTTGGCTGAGTGTGTCTCCATTCATATCAGGGGCAAATTCCGAAGCGATCCCTCTGACGCTGAAGATCGCCAGTATTTTCAGTGCTGTAAACATCGACGTATCGGCGTACGAGCAATTGCCTTCTAATCAGAAGGCACTTGGTGGTCCACAAAACGTCATGTTTCGAATCCACAACACTACCGGATACCAGTTGAGTGAATCTGCCATACATGCACGAAACTTACAAATCCGAGCCAGTATTTTCGATTCGGGGACGTAGGTGTTGATAGATTCATCGGGAAAATAGTTTCTAAGATCAAAACCGTCCCAGTGGACTGGTCTACGCAGAACTCATCAAACGCTCGAACAGTTGCATCCGAATTCTATTGGTCTTGCACGATTTGAAATCTAATCGTTTCCAGTATTCGACACACCACATCTGTGATAGCCAATTCGAATGTTGCACAGCGACGCGAGATTGGTCAATTGTCACGCTGGGTCAGTGCCGTAAAGTCGGTCCAGTTCTTCATCCATATTCTCCAGCTGACCCACAACAATTCTCCTCTCATTTTCAATGGGTTGATGGTCCCGATCACTGGTTGTCCTCCACGTTTCAGCTCACACTTCGCGACTCGGCTTCTCCACTTCTGGCTTCAGGTCAGAGGACTCTCTTAAGTCGAAATCACATCAGTCAGTCTGTACACGATTACAAATTCCGTACACACATTTACAATGAGCTTAGCTGTAACGAAAGAACGGATAAGCCACCCACTTCTGAATCGCAAGCACTTTTTCAACATACATGTGTTAACTCGTACCGGCTGAAACAGACTGGATAATGGACAATTATCCGACTGAATCAAGGTTTATCGCACACGTTTTGTGGTTTCTCGTCTAACCTACACAGTCTCGTTGCATTGGTCAACACACGCATCAAGAAAAAACTGAAAAAATAACCTAATTTGCATGTATCTACAACGGAGAATAACCCGTCTGCTCATCGTGCGACTACTCTATAAGACTTTCCACAACCACAAAGCTTCAGGGAGCCCCATGCGGCGATACCGCCTGATTGGCATCTTACTACACTCAGTTAATTTGTCAACTGTTATTTCTAACAACCATTTTCTTTGTGTCTAATGTTCAGCATCTCTTATTCACGAGTAATCCACATGATTGAATTGGTCTACATAGCATTCGTTATCAAAACAATAAATGAACCGCTTTTCGACAACACCTTCATAATCCATAATAACAGTGACTTCTAACACAAACTTTCACTAACGCCTGAACAGACGTCACTAACACTTCGATCTTCAACGCGGGAGAGCAACCATCTCTTTTTACGACCACCCAATCAGTCTAACTAACAACCCATTCAAACACAGTGAAATGATTACTAACACGTACAAACTTAGAGCATATCATCTCGAATAATCGTCTCTTCTGCTCGGCGTAATCAACCGAACGTGTTCATTACATTTCTAGATGAAAATCATTAGTAACACAATTTCTATACTCACCAGTGGCTTTGGTGGATTCCAGCGTGAACTGTACGATAAATCCTATCGGGTCAGCTGATTCCGTGGATTATTTGGTGGATTTCATATGAGACAGTGGGATACGGTATGATCGGTATATCAATTGGACTAAGTGTAAAGAAACTAGGTCGGTGATCAGTCATTTGATTGTGATTTCATCGGATCACTATTCCAGTCACAAGGACATTAGTAATGTTGTGAGTCACGTACGAAGACGGCTCAAGGGATATTTATTGATAGAAACAAATACATGGGTAAACCGCTTCAACATGATAATAAACAAGAATCCACTCATCTGCGTACAACACTTACCCGAAAACATGACGGTTGTCACGGACGTTAATGCACAGTTCCTGCATGTACCGAATATCAATTCACACCACGCTTCACTTTTATTTAGACGATACTCAACCGTGGAAAATCACGATTTCCACTGCCGAGACAGTTGATCCCCGAAAACATTTGATTGGTTCCATATGAGACAGTAAGGTGGGTGGACAACAGAATTCCGACACCAGGCGTCACTTCGTAGCTAACATGGTAGAGCGCTTGCCGCGTTTTCCTATACTGTTTCTGTCGCTGCTTCCAATCCACCGGAAACCCTGATTTTTCACAATTGGACCTCTTCTAAATTCTCAACTTCATCCATTCAGACAAATTCTAATTTGAATTCAAATTTTGTACGTTGATGTTTCCGCTCTTTAATCGTTATTTCACTAAACGATATCAGTAATTTTTACGCCTAATCATTAGTATATTCATTCATTAATTGTGGATTTGTTGTAATAACTATATTGAAAGATCTCATAGATCTCCAGGTGTGTCGTTAAAACAATACAAGAAGATAATAGAAGATTGAGCAGAATAGAATTCTTTAGTTTTTTAAACTGCAGATTCATGTTTTCTCCAAATGACATCCAAACTGATGGTAACGAGCTGATGTAGTTAGGTCATGCTCAGCGTGCCTGTCGACTTACAAACAAGTGCGTAAATGTTTATTGCATTATAATGAATATTGTTTTGGTTAACACAAATCAAATGCTAATGTTCATATAATGCATATGTGAATTGGGGAGCACTGATATTACAGCTACGAATATAAGAAACCAATAAGTTGTAGGACGAGAGAAGAAGTGCATGAACAACTTTGCCAATCTCCTCTGGGGATGGTTAATTATGTCAATCAGGGCAACCTTAGTATGACAGCTATTGCTTGGACGCATCAATGTTGTGTGACAACAACGCGGATGACACAACGACTATTTATTCAGTAAAGCAGCACGTGGGTACGCCATTCAACAAAACAACAAATAGAATCACTCACCTGCGTACGGTACTGGGCCCAAACCGTCATGGTTGCCACAGATGTCAATGCTCAGTTATTTTACGTCCCCTTACGTACCTAGAACCATTTCATGCGATGCTGCACTCCGGTGTTTCTGGTATTTTTCTTGCGGTTACTTCAATGTCAAAATCTATGCTCTGGCCCCATTCCTGAATAGTAATGAGTAGTATCGTACGATCGCTCGTCCTCACTGCATTCGTAAGAGAGATGAAAGTGAATTATGTAGAAAATGATCGACAGCTTACAATTATCATGACAATGGGAGTTTCATGGTTATCGTTCAGCGGAGAAAACGTGTATTGATTGGTAAAGCAAGGCTTCGGATCAGTTGCGGCCTGTAGTAGTTTTGCTGTGAACCAGCATACGAGATGGTGCGTATACTCACATTCCCGATGAAGTAATTCATGTTTGAACTGGCAAAATCTGTCGCAAGCTTTGAGTAGAAAGAAGGATTATGGAAACCCGGTGTTAACACAGTCGAGTCTTGTGGGTGCTAAACCTCCACCAGAATGACTTATACAAAACTATGTATCAGGAAACGTGTAAGGACAGCTTGTCCAACTTTGATTGGTTGTTTCTGAGTTTTGAGGGTGGTTGAGTTTGCTTGAATTAAACCCCTAAAGAATACATGTACCATCTGTGTTGTGTATGGCCAACCACCTCCAGAATGCTCTTGTTACATATATTTTGCGAGTGTACTTAAAGGCCACGATGAAGAAGTTATATTATTTCCAGTGAGTTACCTTTAGATGACACTTTGCTCCGTCGGATGTCTTACATGAAAAATTACAAGGGGAGTATTGATGATGAAAAGTGGTTTCACTTGAGCTTGGACCAGTTCTAACACTATTTGGAGTGAGCAAATGTTTTTGGCGGACTATATGGACGACAGTTTGGATGTACTTCACACCGCTCACAGGCCCAATCCCGTAGCGACGTAAGAAAGATAGTCTGATTGTTCGATGCATTGCTTATGTGTTGTGTGCGTCGAATTCTTTGGAATGGATTACAGATGAAGAGAATAGGCGTCAAGATGCGTTGCTTTCAAGGGAGACGGCGCAGACGGTACACAAATGCGGTTGGACAGGAGATGTCGCTGATGAAAAAGTGTTTGAATTGTGTAAGAAAAAAACATTTCCATATGCCAACGGTGTGAACTAATAAGTCGTGTGTTAGAAAATTTACTGGGATGAACACTAGTTGAATGCTATCTTAATGTGCAACACAAAATGTGTTAGCGATTATGGTACGATGTACAAATGACTTAAAACTCTGCACCTATAGGGTATAATAATGGGTACAAGTTTACACAGATTGTAAAGTGATGCATGTAAAAGGTAGTTAAGATACAGTGGAAGACTGTGCAGTGAAGTTGAGTGATCGTAACATACTGCTCATGCCGCGGCTATTCAGTAGTAGGACCGGAGCATATATTTTGACATCGTACAAGCCACAGGAATAATGCAGGAAGGAAAATCAGAGTGCAGCATCGCTCATAGTGGTCCCTGCTACTTAATGGAACTGAGCATTGACGTCTGCGACAACCGAAAGGTCTGGGTCCGAATACCGTGTGCAAATGAGTGGTTTTGTTTCAGGTCTTGTTTAAATGCTTAACCCATGTGTTGGTTTGTCGAATAAACAACCCTTGTGCCATCCGCGTTCTAGGATCACAACAACTGTAAACGTAGATAGAATAGTTAACGCGCGGTGAGTGAAATTGTCAACTCAGTCTGTAGAAGCACGTGGTCAGGAGATGTGTCCTACTCAACTTGGTGATAAGTTTGTATAATAGTGTTCCTATATTGTCTACTGTCACACCCTCTAGATAAGTCAGTTCAGATATAAAAACGTTCATTATCATAATTTGTTCACCGGATACGTTGGAAATTGAACTCGAATCCACAAGGTATGTGCTTCATGATAACGGCTACGCGGAACGATTTATCGCCAGGAATATGCTCAGAATATCCCCTAAACCTGAAGTGCATGACGTATGAAAGAAGCTTGTGTTTATCCGATTACCGGTCAAAGGTGACAGTGCCGCAGAATGGCTGATAAATAGGCTCAACCAGACAATTAGCAGGACCTATGCTACAGCTGAACTCTGTATTCGATTCTCCACATAACCAATTCTCAAGTTTTATAACAAAGATAGACTGACAGTTCAGACTTCATCTAGGTGTATCTACTCAATTACTTGTTCCTGTGGAGCAGGGTATATTGGTCGAACGTCAAAACAACTTTCGAAACGAATCCGACAACACCATCCACGTTGGCTGGGGCACGGGAAATCACGATCAGTCAACAGTGCTATTCTCGATCATCTGGTTGAAAACAGACACCAGGTGAGCACTGATGAAGCCTTCAAAGTGGTATACCGCGTGCCAGGCGACCCATCAAAAGGGATCCGAATGAGAACACTTTGTACTGCCGAGGCGATTGGAATCCGGCTGCTTGACCCGGTATTATGTCAACAAAAACGGTTTGTTTAAGCGCTGCACCTACCATGGCCACAAATCCACCGGATCGATGGCTAACCTGCGCGGTCAAACCAATGGACAAGTGTGACATAACCGACCAATCAAGCCATCACCAACTGACTGACCAATGACCTAGTTACTTTGTAATAAGTCTGATCGATATCTCGAGCTAACTCTATTAACTCCTTATATAATTGTACCGGCCTGAAGATGAATTGTCGAAAACATATGTTCGCCTATATGTCTTTGTTCTCATTATCGTAATGGGTATATTTGAAACGATGAGCTGGTCTCATTGTAAACAACAGCTGGTGTATCCGAATCACAATGAGAATATTGTATGACTATTCGTGAGTGCAACGTTTCTGGCCATCCCATTCATGTGAAAAAACAAAAGCGCAATATGGAATGTCAGTTGTAGGGACGCCTTGTTCGTCTCTTATAGTTGTCCTACTCAACTTGGTGATAGGTTTGTATAGTAGTGTCGGAGGTATAAAAGTGGAAGTTGGTTTATGATTCATCCATTGTGGTAATACGTTAGTACAGTGAGGATGCACGATCACATTATACTGTAGGTAACGCCACTTATCTGTAAAGCAAACTGGATTAAATTATTTTATTTTAAGTCGGTTTTCAGAAAGATCGTAGATAATTGTTGTAAACCTTTGGAAGAATACGCTTGTTCGTCCACGATATAGGAATACGCTTGAAAGAAATCGAATTCTGCTTCTCGTAACAATAAACACGGAAAATCTCGGTCTCGAAAATAACATGACCGTCTCCGTAATTTGCTTCCAAGACAAACCAAGAGACGCGTGTGAAAAACAGTTCTGTTTCGCTCTCAAAACGTGTGCCACAAGGAAAATACTACCGGGTATTTATATGGCGTATAGCGACCTGAAACATTTTCGAATCAGAAAATCGAGGGACAATTACCGAAAAAAAATAGTTAGGGTAACTAAGCCACCAATGAGTATAGCGAAACAAAGGTCGGACAGGTAAAAAATAGCTAAGGTTAACTCTCGACTGTTTTGGACAGTTCCGCTCAATTCGATTGGATAAAATCGTTTTCCCGGGGAAGGATTTGGTTTTGGACGGAAAAATGGACTCTCTAACAATACTGGGAAGTTTACCTTATCTGGGAGCCACAGGGGTTTTTGACTTAGCATCAACCAACTGTTCCACTTCTTCACCATGCCGATGATGAAGAAACCAGCTTGTGGCAAGCGGTCAGATTACACAACTGTCCAAACAAATTGCTATTGCGAATTCAAAACTTTAAGCATCGGAGCTCCCTAATGGATAAGATGATGTAGTGAACTGATTTACAGAGTAAGTAAAGTTCAGTAGCGAACAGTTACTGTGTTGATTCTTGAAACGGAAATCACCCTGGTAAGCTGCTGACCTACCGACACAGATTAAGACAACTTGATGTCACTCTTTTTGTTGTTGATGATGACTGTCAGTTTATTGTCATTGTTGACGCTGCAGCTGTTATCTTCCGTATGCTATTGATCGATTACATTAGCTTTACCGGATGCTGTGTATTGATTCAATCACCAGCCTGATTTAGTAAATCACTGTTTTTTCCCACTCAGTTAGCTGACCAAAATGAACACGGAACTTTGACAACCAGTTGTTATGTATGCACTACTAAATTCGTCGCGTTTCCTGGTGGAGAAGTGATTGGTTCCGACTGACCTTGGAATCTAACTTTCAATTTGCTGGTAATAATTCTTGACTGCTTGGTCACCTATGTATTTGGTACATCAATAGGATTCGATATGTTAACACATGTCTTGTGTTCCCACCTGAGCCATGGACTTCAAACGTCCACTACCGAGCCACCGTTTTGTGGAATACCGAGTCTTGTTTTCTGTTTGAACGTAGGATACGGCCAACTTAGATGTTTGCTGTGATGGTTCCAGAACTACAGAAATGCAGTAGTTAACTTTGCTCAACCCAAGAACTAGCATCGACGCAGTAGTAATAACAACCTAACTAAGCAAAACAGGTAATTTACCCGGACGATGTAATAAACCAACAGTAATGAGAAATAGATTTAGTGACAATCACCACATTTGCATAACATAATCTTCGAAAATCCTCAAACAGCTGCAAGGAGAGGATTGTGGCGGCATGAAACTACGGAAGATCACAAACGAGATGTCAATAGAAGATGCCGTCGAAATACGCACCATGTAGTAGAGATGTATGATCGCTGCGAACCCACAAAACAATGGTCGTCTGAGTATAACCTAATGTGTGGTGTACCGGAAGGACCGAATAGAACCTTCATGATCACATTATCGGTGATGCGTACAATAAATATTCATTGTAATAAATGGCAATTTCAATAATATGCTGTCCGATTGTTCCGATCATCGGGGCGAACTTTTTACAGTACTGACAGCTAACGCTTCCCCCAATGGTCATTCGATACCAATACCACAGAACATCTCTTTGATAGTCTATATGGAGTAATTCCGAAGAACTCATGACTGTGAACGTTTTTATATCTAAACTGACTTATCTAGAGGGTGTGACAGTAGACAAAATAGGAACACTATTATACAAACTTATCACCAAGTTGAGTAGGACAATTATAGGAGACGAACAAGGCGTCCCTACAACTGACATTTCATATTGCGTTTTTGGGTTTTTCACATGAATGGGATGGTCAGAAACGTTACACTCACGAATAGTCATACAATATTCTCATTATGATTTGGATACACCAGCTATTGTTTACAATGAGACCAGCTCAACCAGATGTTCATCTGACGTTATTCTTACAATCAACATATGGTTGAGAAAAATACATAACACTGCCTCTCTTCCGGATAGAAAACTAACTATAAGTACTATAATCAACCCCGCCCCCTTTGTGATGATGTGCAAAATTAGGGTTTTGGTGACAGACAGAAGTACGGACAATCAGTGGATGATAACTGGGCTATGAATACGTTTAAATATTGACCTGAAAGTAGAACATGTCCGACATGCGGTGTTCATACAACGGCTGTCGTATCGATCTGTTGTAGTTGAGCTGTGAACTAAGAGTGTACGTGCCATACAAGTTTCATATCCGGAAAGCAGACATATTTGGTACATGTTTTAACCACATCGCGATTACAAACACTTATCCGCAAGTCAAATTTATCAGTGACATGTTTATGTATGACCAGAGCCACTTCTTCAGATTGCACTACAATATGTCTTCTTGCATGTTTTCCAGTCACTTCAGTGCCGCAACTAATTTCTCTGTCGGATCGCTAAGTGGTCGTATTGTTTGACTTTCCATTCTTACTACAGCTGTTTTTGAGCAGAAAAGCGGAAGGTAAACTGACGTTAACACGTAAATGATGATTTATTTCTGTTGTTAGTGGACGTATTATACATGAAATTGAACAGGTCACCAAGGCACATCCATCATTGTGTACGTTGTTCGAATAACTTAAGGATTTAAGAAGATGGGGTCTGTTTTCTCTTCTGAATCTTAATGGATCTCATCTGAAGCACAACTTCGGTAGTTGTCAATGGAACCACTCACAACAGGTGGATTGGTTTTGTATCAAGCAAATGCATTTTCATGCGCGTTAGAGTGATCAACTGTAAATCTTGTGTATAAAGTTGCATGGGATTAAAATCGATCTTCTGTTTTCTGGACACTTATCAGACGGTTCACTCCCAAATGTGGACACGTTTTGATCTGGACACAGTAAACGCAGGTGCTATCTATAGAGGTGTGGCAAATCTGCCGCACATTTGGAAATGTTTTTAGGTAGCTATGCGCCATATAAACTACCGGTAGTATTTCCTTTGTGGCACGCGTTTTAAAAGCGGAACAAAGCTGCTTTTGACACGCGTCTTTTGGTTTGTCTTGGAAGCAAATTACGGAGACAGTCATGTTATTTTCGAGACCGAGATTTTCCGTGTTTATTGTTACGAGAAGCAGAATTCGATTTCTTTCAAGCGTATTCCTATATCGTGGACGAACAAGCGTATTCTTCCAAAGGTTTACAACAGTTAGCAAGCCTAGTCGTCACTCGTTACTGGCACTGGTGGTCTACGGAGAGAAATCATTCACCGGCTATTCCTTTTTGATTTATATAATGTCTAAGCTTTTTTGTGATCACACTCTTACACTCAACTATACGAATAATATAGTGGAAGATCTCCAACACCTGTCTAGAAGTTTTTTGCCCGTCATACAGCACACTTTATCACAGTCGTCAAGCCGATCGGAGTTTTGCACTTTGTCTCTTTGTACATCCAATTGTGTCGATAGACTGTTTTCGTTTATGAACTGAAAACATGTTAATCCCGTCGTGCACAAAATACGACTATACTCTCACTTTTTCCGTTATTTATCTAGAACTTTCCGTGACAAGACATGGCCACTTCATATTATTTAACTGTTTGCTAAAATCACCCAACTCTCTTTCAGTATCCATTGTTTCAAATCCCTCTCCACTTCACAACTCCAAGACATTAGGTTCATTAATGCTTACGATCTCTCCTGGTAGATGTGTTGTTTACCGATCACTCTCTATGGTTTGTTATCAAAAAATGTCATAACTTTCTAAATCCACAAAACATCTGACATGTTGTGCTGTTATTTATCTCGAACCGTTCTTTAATTTGATCGTTTTCCACCATTTTACAATGCGCGGAAATTTTGCAGCAGCTGTTCTGTGTGCTACAACTCATACTTCTTCCGGAACGTTTTTCAATGCATTCTTGTATCTCCCAGTATATCCCGGATAAAAACAAATAGTGTTGTGAGTTAAGAACGCGGTTGTTCATTCAGAAAAACGAATACATGGGCTATACACTTCAACATGACAACATACAAAAACACATATGCCTACGACACTGGTCTCAGAACGTCACGGTTACCACAAACGTCGATGCTCAGTCCCTTTATGTACCAAGAACCATTTCATTCTACGATGCACTCCAATGCTTCTTCTCGTATTTTTCTTACGGCTAATTCAATGCCAAAATCCGTGCTTTTGCCTGACTACTGGATAGTAGTGGTGTGAGTAGTATAGTGCGATCGCTCGTCCTCACCACAGTAGTTGCATGCACCCGGGTTTGTTTAGCTCTACTGGTGTATAAACTCAGCCTATTCATTGTTGACTTGGCGTCGTAGCCTTTCAGTAAATTTTCCATGAAGGTGTGGGGGACTATCCCTACACAAAGGTATAAACGCGAATAGTCAGTTCAAAATGCAGTCGCTGAATAGCCCACTATAGGCAACGCGATCTATGTGGGACAGGAGCACCAAGGAGACGAGACGCGTGCATGAAAAGTATATTGCTAAGTAGAATCAATTCAAACAAGTGGTGTTCATTATCTACAAGAACGAGTGGTAAATATTGTATATAAAAATAAAACGAAATGTGAAAATATGTACAATATCCTATAGAACTCTCCCCTAGAGCGTTAGAAGAATGAAAACGCCCAATAAAAGTGAGAAAATGTCAAGCACAATACTGTTGGCCATTTGACCGTTTGACCTGAGCGAGTGCGGGTATGATCAACAGAAGGTTTCGGTTTGGACTGAGAAGGTACGCTCTGTTCGCTACACATAGGCTGGGTAGACTGCGAGTAACTAAGAGTAGAATCGGCCTCAGAAGTGATGGGCGAGTCTAAGTGGGGTTTGACATAAGCAACTTCAAGCCTATCAATGCTCACTGTATCGTGAGATCTATTTTGATCGGTCAAAAAAACCTGGGGAATCGTTTAATCACGCGGAATTGTCCGGAGTACGGTTTTTGGAGAGGGGCCTTAATGGCGTCTACACGAACGAAAACAAAATCACAAAAGTTGAGATCGGAGTGCTTTTGTTCCTGTTTGGTGTTTAACCTGGTGGGCTGGGGCCGGATTTTCGTCATGGATGACTTCAACTGCTGCACAAAGGTGGAAGCGTCAAAATTAGTTTGGCCGGCATTCGACCTGTAGAACAGTTCACCAGGGAGGCGAAGTGTCGTACCGTAAACTAATTCCGCGGTTGTGCAACCAATGTCTTCTTTAACAGTCGACCAAATTCCAAACATGACAAGGGGTAAGTGATCGGTCTAACACTGGGGGTCTACTCGGGCTTTTAAGGCGGCCCTTAGCTGAAAATGAAAGCGTTCGACTAGACCATTCACTGCTGGATGGTATGCAATGGTTTTTGACGTGGTCAACCCCTCGTAACAGGTTGAAGTCTCTGAACAGCACTGACTGAAATTGTGTGCCTTCATTAGTGGCTACAGTAGTTGGGACAACATAGGTTAAGATCCACCCGTCCATGAACGCACGCAGAACTGTTTCAGTATTCGGGTTGGAGAGAGGTATTGCCACTGGCCATCTGGTGGACCGGTTCAACGCACGCCAAGAGATACCGATGATCTTTTGAATACAGCACTGACCCGACGATGTCAACATGGACATGACTGAAACGTGCGTCGGAGTTAGCGAATGTGCCGGGGGCCGTGATGGTATGCCGATGGACTTTGCTGCGTTGACAACCAAGGCAAGTTCTCACTCATTCTCGCATGTCCTTATGCATGTTCGGCCATACAAATCGGTCTGAAATCAGTTTGACGGTGGCACAAATGCTGGGATGTGGCATGCAGTGGGGACTGTTAAAGACAGAGCGTCTGAAGTTAACTGGCACAAACGGATGAGGGCTGACTGTCGTGGTATCGCAAATGATTGTGCCTTCGCAGTTGGGTGGAGGCAACTCCCGAAGTTTGAGCGAAGAGGTGCGACACTGCTGCAACTCCAGGTTGTCGTCTTGCTCTCGAGCAAATTCCTTCAAATCAACAGTGTCAGTTCAATGCAGAACACTTAAAGGTAACTCTGGATAAAGCATCGGTGTTTTTATCTCCTGCGATATATCGTGTCTGTTGCGAACTGGGAAATGTAGTCCAACTGTAGAATTTCCCTCGGAGAATAACTGCTGGGCTTGGTGCTGAAAGAATAAATAAGTGGTTTGTGATCCGTTCGAATGGCAAAACGCCTGTCTTGCAACACGTAACGAAAGTGTTCTATGACGAGAAAGATAGCCGAACGTACTATGGCGCGTTTGCGCTCGATGAAGCTTGCGGGAGAAAGATGTTAAAAGCTGGACTCGACCGTTCACGATCTGTTGCAGGACCGCGCCAACATCTGACTGGGATGCATCAGCCTGTAAAATGAGGTCCGAACCTTCGTCTACACGCATGTGTGCCAAGGTCGTAACTTGTGATAGCGCGTCTTTGGCTGCGAGAAATGCAGCCTTAGGGGGGAGCGGTCAAATAAAGTGTTTGGGATCATCCTTCGACAAATCTGTCTGGGGTGTCAACAACACCGAATAGTTCAGGATAAAACGGCAGTAGTAATTTACAATGCTAGTAACTGAACTAGGCTTTTCTGGAATCGTGGTGGTGGTTAATCCCTAAGGGCAGCGAATTTCTTTGATAGGGGTTCAAAACCTTCGCGAGTGATTCGGTGCTCGAAAGCATCTTTGGAGTCTACCCCTAAAATGCCCTTAATCGGGTTTAGGGTCATGCCATACTGATCGGAACGTTCGAAAACTGCACAGAGGTGTGACATGTGTTGATGTGCGTCCTCGCTCGCTTCCAGAATGTCGTCTAAATAGACAAACACAAAGTGTAGACCGCGGAGGATTTGGTCCATGAAACTCTGAAAGGTCTGAGCTGTATTTCGCAACCCCAATGACATGCGGACAAATTCATACACTCCAAATGAGATAACAATTGCCGTCTTTGCTACGTCTTCTGCGGTCACGGGGATCTGGTGATATGCCCGAACCAAATCAACCTTTGAGAAAATGGTCACTCCGTGCAGGCCGATGGAGAGATCATGAATGTGAGGAATTGGATACCCGTCAAGGACGGTGGCGTTGTTTAAAGCGCCATAATCACCACATGGACGCCAGTCGTCGGGTGAAGTTTTAGGTAACATATGCAAGGGTAAGTCCTAAGGGCTGTTAGAGGGTCAGATGATATCGAGTCGCAGAGGTTCTCGAATTCTGCCTTGGCGATTTTGAGTTTCTCTGGTGGTAACCGGCGGGGGAGAGCGACGATAGATGGTCCTTTGGTGGTAATGTCGTGGAAAACGTAGTGTTTTACCTGTGACAATGAGTCTGATGGATTGATAAGGCGTGAGAACTGTCAAAGCAGAGTTGCGAAACTGTTGTCTAGTATGGCCGGACGTAATTCCATTGAATTAATCGACGTGGCATCGCTGTGTACACATCAAGCTGTTGTGCTGTCCAGCAGTTTCCGACTCCATACATCCACCACGAGTCCAAGGGAGGTGAGAAAATCAACGCCAATAATTGGATGCTGTGCATTTGCAACGGTAAAAGTCCAGGGGAATTTCCGACGGAGACCAAGGTCTAGTATGAGCAGTTTCTCTCCGTAGGTTTGTATAGCGGTGCGATTAGCGGCCTGTAGGGTATGCGACACCGGTTTGAGGTTATGTTCATCACTAGTGGGTGGAATAACACCAACCTCAGCGCCCGCATCAATTAGGAAATTGAGGTACGTCGAACGGTCGAATACATAAGACAGGCGACATAAGTAGGGGGCGGTGGCAACCGTCGCCATTATTGATGGGCTTGGTCGTTTCCCGTCTGGTTTTGCTCATTCCGAAAGGAAAAAGGCTGGTTGCAGCGACGAGCTCGCGCACCGAACTGACTTTGGTAATAACACACGTTCCTATCGAACTGTCGTGGGCGGGACTTTGAGCGTGCTGGTGGCCGTTTGTCTGCTAGAAGTTTCGTTAAATTGGCTAGCCGCAAGGATATTTGTGAAAACTGCTCTCTCAGGTTTGAGACGTCCTGCTGAATGGTGTCGCGGCTGCAAGACGGTTGCTGTTTGGCTACTTGTTGAGGAGCATAACTGTGATGCACCTGGTCAGCCAACTCTGCTGGTTTAGTCAACGGTGTCTTTCTCTAAAATGTGTGACGGAGCCCGCGTGGGAGGTTCTGAAGCCCTAACTCGTGCAACACCGGTTCGTTGTCAGTCTGCTTGTTTGACAACTGAATCATGTGTCGAAGCAACTGCGAAGGAGTGTGACCTACCAGTTTGACGCCAGCAAGGAGCTCGCAGAGGTTGTCTTCATCAGAAGCTGCCATCCTGTTAATAATGGCCAATTTGATGACATTGTACTAGTTCTCAGATGGACGCTCACAAATCATATCCGCAACTTCCGCAGCCACGGCCTCAGATAAATTTAAGACGACGTAATTATACATGGTGTGCTGTGAGTGGATTCGGCGGAAGTCAAAAATAACTTCAATTTCTGGCAATCATAATCTAGGGTCTCTACTGCCAAACTCAGGTAGTTTATAAATGACAGTGTTATTTGAGGCAGTTGTTTTCTGTTCTATATCAGAAGGCATACTAATGGAGAAAGAATATAGGTGATAGTCAAAATACCAATATGTTTTGGGGAGAACTGTAGGAGAAAGATTGCGGAATAGAGCGAATTTGGCAATACGTGTAAGAAAAGTCAATACACTGAAAGAAAATTTATTATTAGTCGGGCTCACCAATTTGTAAGGGACAAGTGGTATAGACTGTTAAGAAAAATAAAGCGAAATATGAAAATATGTGCAATACCTTAATAGGATCATGATGACCATTATTCATGTACAACTCAGGCTCACTGAATTACTTCTCTTTTATTTGCTAAAAACGTGAATATGTAAAGAGCTGAAAATTCGCTTCTCAGAGTGTATAGTTGAAATCAATAATTACTTGATTTGACTAATAAGGTCCACAAGATTTCAACAAATCTACAACACTACACATTAGTAACACAATTTTAATGCTCCTTATTCTTCATTCGGTGAACTGTAAATGATGGAGTGAGCTGAATGGGTATTCGAGTTCAAATGTGGCATTGTTGAGCACCAAGGGTTAATTAGTAACCCAACTGAAGGTGCATATGTAATGTATGAGCACACAAATACTGTCACCGATTTAAGTTTGGTTGCAGTTCAATTTGTTTACAAGTGCTGCGCTTTCAAAACAACATATCTTTCATGGTCATTTGTAGTAATAAAATGACCAATTCATGCTTGGACAGTATAAACTTGAATAATGGCAACTTAACCACATATCAAAAAGTAGGAAATCCTATTCATTGTAACCTATACACTTCCCTTGTGATTTTGACAGCTTGATGATACTCCAGTGTATACAGCCGATCGGTTTCAGAACAGTATAGTAGGCTTCATTGAATCTAATTTGCTTGTTAACGTGTTCGAAATGTCAGCCTACATCACAGTCATAGTGTCATCATTCCCGATACATATCAGGACAAAATTGACCTTTGGTGTACGATGTAACGCAAAATCAACTGCGTACAATATTTGCTGATCGATTAAATGCTGATTTTAATCGTTTTGTCTTGGTACACATGTTATGAATGAATCGGGTGAACCAAAATTAGCTTTTGGATACATAAATGACCATCAGTTGTTTATTTTCACATACGTTTTGTTTACATTAAAAGTGAGCTATCAATAAACATGACTTGTTTGCTATGATCACTGTAGATAAAAATAAACCTGAATAAGCAAATCGTATTGCCGAATTCTCTTGATTGTGCAGTTATCAGTTGTGCACAAATAACCCTTATTAATTGGCATAGTATACACAGAAACGTGATAATTATTACATATGGGAATTGACATGAATCTGCTGAACAATCATAAATTGATAATCGTGTGCAAATAACCATTAGTGTGGTAATTCAGTCAAATTGTAAACGGTTCACAGATTTTGACTAATTGTCGTTAGTTCAGTAAGTAGGACAAAAAGAAGTAGCACAGTAAACGAAGCGATCAGATTCTTTAATCGAATTGGCAGTTGCTTTCATAGTTCTGTTTTTGATCCAGGCTGGATTGTGACCACGGAAAGGTTCACATAAGCGCCTAACCACACCGTTCTTGTAACTAGTTCCACTGAAGTAAATTAATGGGTATGGAGTTGCAATATGCATAACGTTATCGAAAACTTCTAAGCCCATTCAGCTCATGACTGTGAGCTTAAGGGATTCAGTTCTTTGTTTTTAGAAGGCATCCACCCTTTGTGGTAGTGGTCATTTATAGTCAACCATTTTCAACGGGGATGTTTGAAATCGTGATTTCTTTTTGAACGCACAAATCACTAGAGTACAATCTTCTGGGTAAAATTTGATATCGTTTCTGGTGCAACTTTGATCCATCTCATATACACAAAATGCTAATGAACAGGTGTACTTTTGATTGAGCCTTGTATTAATCGACACCGCACACACATTAAAAAAATACGGGAACCTAAACATGAACTGAACTTGTTGAACGTAGATTGAATAGGTATGGCAGAGTGCAATTATGCGTTCATGCTGAGCTATCCAGGTCAATATTATTCAACACTGATGGTGAACTTAACTTTCGCAATTTTCAGTTTGCTTATCCTTATCTCTTGTCTAATCAATGAAATTTTGCGGAGTTCCTTGGCTCTGTGTGTGAGCAGTGAGGTTCTGTGTACATATCATTTGGTCAGATAGAAGGAAGATTGTGATACAGTTTGGTTCTATACACTTAATATTTGCTACTATTACATTGTAAATACCTGTGTCTAAGACAACTGAATCCGGTTACCTGACGGTTAGCATAAATGAGTTGAGAAGCAGAAGAAGAAAAAACCAAAGGCATGATGCTGCTTCTCGCGAGCGATGCATCACGACAGCATGACATAGAAGTGACTGTTTTGTACTTACAGGTGAAATACTTCACAAAAATGATCGAACGACTGAATGGCGACTTACTAAAGTTGTGAGCCATGAACACAGATGGCAAATCACCACATGGTTTGAGCGTTTTAATACGACCACAAACAAAACCACTCATTTGCACGCAGTACGTGGTCCCAGACCGTCTCAGTTGCCACAAACGCCAATGTTCAGTTCCTTTACATAACAAGGACCACTTTGGGCGATGCTGCACTTCGGTGTTCCTCCGTGTATTTTTCGATGTCAAAATATATGTTCTGGTCCTGTTGCATCCAGATTCCGCCGATCCCTATATTTAACCTTCGAACCAATTCCAAACACAGCATTTCGACCCGACAACTTTGCTGTTGACTGCTCCTTAGCAACTTCTTGTGTGTTCGTCAAGTTTTGGTTGGTCAGTCTCCGAGATTCTGCTAATTCACGTGGGCTCATCCGTCGGTCTCCCCATCAGCCGATCTCCTGATCGACTGGCAAGCGTGGCACTGGCCCATACATTAGCTCGAACGGCCATTTCTTCGTTGTCGCTTGTGGCGAACGACGGTGGGCCGGCAGAATCAGTGGTAGTGTTGCCTCTCAGTTCCCTCCTTTCGCCGGCAAACATTCCTTGATTGTGTTGTTGTTTTGTTCCGTCAGTCCATTTGATTGAGGATGGTATGGCGTTGGGCAAATTTTCCTGATTCCCAAACGCTTCAAGCAGTTCCGAAACTCTTCACTTTCGAAGCAGTACCTTGATCAGTCAATATACATCGCGGCCTTCCATGATTTGCCACGATGTGTTTCATTATCGCCTAGCACACTGATCGGGTATAGCGGCTGCTTCGATCCATTTTGTGAAATGTTCAGTCAGGACTATGATGTATTGATTTCCAGAGGTGGTTACTGTGCAAGGACCCATCACGTCCAGTGACCATAATTCCCCAATCTCACTGACCGGAATTGGTTGTGTGGGATACTGACTGAGGTGGATAGTGCTCTTCAGCAGCTAACATTGCTGACAAGCCCGCACATAAATGTTGACATTATCCTTCATTCCCGGCAAGTATGCTCTTTGCCTCAGCATTTCAGAAGTTCGATGATATCCCTTATAATCCAACTGATGACATTGCTCCACAATTGTCCCACTCAACCCCGTCGGTATAACAGGCACGTTTATTCCATCCTGCAGTCGGCGCATTAAAATTCCCGCACTATTCAACCGCAATTCCGGCCAGTGCGTTCTGAAGGATGTCACCTCCGAAATTTCCTCGTTCTCTGGTTGTTGTTCTCCCGATAGAAGTTGATCAACCACCATTCGAATTGTCGTGTCTGTCCTCTGCGCTGCCTGTAACTTCCCGGGGTCATTCTCCAGTTCAATACTGTTGACTCCGATTTCGTCTTTGTGAACTTCATCCATGTGTTGCGTTCGGGAAAGCAGACCGGGAACATAGTTCTCTCTTCCAGCTACATGGCGAATTGTGACGTCGTACTCCTGTAATCGCAACGCCCAACGAGCCCGCATTCCTCGGGAGTCCTTCGCCGATTTAATCTACTCCAACGGCTTGTGGTCAGTCTCCACATGGAAACGTTGGTCGAGCAAATAAGGGCTACATTTTTCCAGTGTCCATACGATCGCCTAACACTCATCTGTCGTTGATTAGTTTCGTTTGTCAGGAGTTAATACTCGACTGGCATATTCCACAATACCGCCTTCCTGCTTTAATACAGCTCCGATTCCCACATCGCTCGCATCCGTCGCGACAACGAAACTCCATCTAGTCACTGGCAACTTCAGGGTCAACTGTCCATCCTTCAGCAATTGTTGAATCTCAACAAACGCTTGATTGGCTTTTTCTGTCCACTAAAATCGACAATTATTCTCTAGAATTTCGTACAATGGGCTGGCTAGTTCATTGAAGTTTTTGATGAAGCGGCTGTAGAACCCGACGCGGCCGAGAAACTGTCACAACATCCTCTTCGATGTTGACACCGGAATGGCCTTGACTGTAAACAGTTTCTAAGGAATCTCTTGGACTACACTCTGACCAACCTTGTGACCGAGTAATACTACCGTTCGTTTCACCAGTTCAGACTTTGGACTGTTGATTCGTAGGCCGGCTTGGTCGATCTTCTGCAACACAGCTGAAACCTGTCCGGTAGGTTCCGTCTCATTCGCACTGAAGATGACGATATCGTCTCTGTAGACAACAGCATTGTTAAATCCTTCCAGCACCTGAAACATCATTCATCTGAAAGTGAACGGGGCACCTGGCAGTCCGAACGGCATACGTTTGAAGCGGTATTGTTTTTCTCCCATTGTGGATGCCGTTTTATCTCGGTCCGATTGCTTGATTGGAGTCTGCCAATATCCAGACCACGGGTTTAGCACTGTGAGTATCCTGGCGTTCTGTAGCCTATCGAGAATTCCAGCCAGGACTGGGATCGCTACGACTTTATTAACTGTAATCTCGTTGAGTCTTCATAAGTTGACACAAAATCAAAATTTTCCATTGGGATTCCTCACCAACAGAACGGGAGAGTTGAATGGGCTATCAGCCTCCTCAATGATTTCTTCCGTCAGCATTTCTTTCACTTATCGCTCAATTTCCGGCTGCAGGTGAACCGGAGTCCTTCTGGGCCCGAATGGTCGAAATTGGTCTGGCTTGATGAAGATTCCATGTTCAATCCAGTCATAGTAGCCATATGGGTCTTGGTCCATGGTGAACAGCTTTCGGAATTCGCATATCACTTCATTCAGCAACCGATTGTCACAGACTGGTATTGCTTCGGGTGCGTTCGCTGCAAGTTGTCCAAGCTGAGGCTAACGTTTTCTCGCTAATGGAACCACTCCATACTTTGTTACGAGTTTACCATGCTTCAAATCAATCACAGCCTTAGCACGTTCAAGAAAATCCGCTCCCAATATAGTCTGGCGTGCGTCGGGGGAAATGACGATCGGTTGCTTGTCTACGTGACCATCGATTCCGACATCATACTCCGCCGCGGACCTAACTTTGATTGTAAACCCACTGACTGTTCAAACGACCATCGCACACGGCTGAACGGTTTCTTTCGGTCTCGGTCTAATCAATGAAATCGCCGCCCCAGAGTCAATCAAACAGCAATCCGAGCTAACATTGATTTCTATCCTCGCCTGAACTGCAGCCTTATCAACTGCCCCTATTATTGGACCACCCTTCCCAGACAAAAAACCATCAGCAAAACGTTTATTTACATGAAACCTTTTCTCGCCTCGCGGGCAAAATCTTCGCCAGTGTTCACGTCTTCCGCATCTGTAACAGACGTCGCCACGGTTCTGCTCTCTCCTACTCTTCAAAGCAGCCACTTCCTGAGTTAACTTTTCCACTGCAGTTTGCAGGTCATTCACTTCACTTGGTTCACTCGTCTTCAACTCGCAGACTGTCGGGGAGGTTTCTGCCAGCAATTGTCGAGCCGCATCAACTAGCTGTTCCAACATCACTGGATGTGCGATGAGATCCACCCTGAGCTGATTCCGGACTGCTGGTGGCTCTCCATCCAATAAATGATACGTCAGCTAACGTTATTCCGAATCCTGGTCCAAATGTGACAGGGCTCTTGACAACGCTGCCCGCAATGGCACGGCATACACAAGAGCGTCGCCTCCTGGTCCAAGCTGGGCGCCTTTGAACTGCCACATTGCCTCCTGGTATTCGGCTGGGCTGCCGAACTCGGCGATCAGCGCCTCCTTTGCGGTGGTCCATTCCAGCTCCACGGGGCCTCTTCGCGCCGCATCTAGAACCGCTTTCGCCCTGCCCTTGAGCAGCATCCGCAGGGTTGACCGTTTCGTCTGGTCGGTCTTGACTCCGACCGTCTCCGCCACGTCCTCGAAGTCCTCTATGAAGCTCCGGATGTCTGCATTCTCGAACGGCTGCGGCAAGAGTAGCTTCATCCTCCAGTCCTAGTCATGGCATCAGTTGTTGCGAGCCAAGAACACGGATGGTACAAGGGTTGTTTATTCGACAAAGAAACACATGGGTTAATCATTTAAACAGAACCACAAACGAAATCACTCATTTGTATATGTTACTTGATCTCAGACCGTCTCAGTTGCCACAGACGCCAATGTTCAGTTCCTTTACATCGCAAGGACCATTTTGGGCGATGCTGCACTCCGGTGTTCCTTCGTGTCGAAATATATGTTCTGGCCCTAGTAATGAATGGCCGTGGTGTGAATAGTATATTATCATCGTTCATACTGATTACATTAAATTTTGATGAAAATCTGCAGTCGAATTGCAAGTGAGACCACCGTACTGACCACGGCCACCCTTTTTGTTTAATCCGGTTACCATGTTATAATCTTCAGCCACATTCACTTGTGAATAACGCGCAGGTTGTTCATTCTCTTTGAGGAGACATACAGTGACTGGCACGCTAACTCCCATGGACGAGCCCACGGTTGGGATTTATCAACTGTTGGTCGCATATACGTCATAGGCGAGCAATAACAAGGGTGAGATTTCAGTCTGGTGCCTCTTTTCTACTACAGCTGGCTAAACGTGAAAGCTTCGAACAAGAGAGTGTGGGTGTTGCCCAATTTTTATTAATCAAATCCTACGCCACCTACTAATGATAAACAAACATATGATGAGAAATTTTGGTGCTGACTATGGAAATGTGTTTAACTCTGGATGATTAAAGTGAGTCTTTAGACAACTTCACAACTTACAGCAAAACTAGGTAACTATATCGGTGTTCTCATCGCTAGAGGGATTCAGCCTGCAAAGTGGGTTGTTTCTCAGCATCCATTACATGGTGTGTGTGTGTGTGTGAAAATAGCTAGTCACGCATATCCACAACTGTTGGCAGTAGTGCATATTGACGTAAAATTTATAATAAGAAGATAAATAAAGGAAAGTCAACGTTCACTGACCGGCTTATTGTAGCGAAAAGGCGTCCAATAAAGCACAATCTTTATTGTCCAACTCGCTAGTTACCATGCCACACGAGCGCTCGCGATTTTGAATCACAATTCCAGTCCACAACACCCCCTGGTTTCCGCTCGCACGTCGTGTGCACTTCTACCCAGGTTAGGTGCGTGACTGACGCCTTCTACTCGGGGGTTTTCTGCCTGCTATTCCTCGGCCGTTGATCCGATTTCGTTGAGCAATACCTTGTCCGATCGCTCGTGCTGTCCTCCGTCTATCTACTATAGGCTTTGAACGTACTCTACAGCCGTGTCGATATATTCCTGACAGTGTTGGAATAATCACACCTTCAATTTGG
>JTDE01001916.1:29961-60454 GCA_014338405.1 Paragonimus skrjabini miyazakii | reverse complement strand
TTCGAACCACGTCTAGTCGGCAAAAGTGTCTTCTCATCAGTCAACATATCAGCGCTCTCAGATCGCTTAGATGTAACCACGAATTGTTCATGCTGCAACCAGACAAAAGATCGGGAACAGTTTTGATGGACAGAGATGACTACATTAATAAGATGCAACCTATTCTGAATGATTCCCTCAGGTTCAAAAAGGAAGAAAGACCAGACGACTCGGGTAGACGTCGAGCAGAGTATCACTAGAAAACTACAAATATTACTTGAAGGTCACTTCATCAATGAAGCAACCCTTAAATCTATACAGTCAATTGGAACCCAGGTTCCACAGCTATATGGACTCCCGAAAATTCACAAACCTGGATTTCCGCTCAGGTCAACTTTGTCTATGTCTAACTCGCCACAAAACAAAGTAGCTAAATGGCTCGCAAAACTTCTGAAACCCATTCGTGACCGAATTACTCAGTTCTGTCTGAAAGATAGTTTCGAACTAGCCGGCTTACTTGAGACAATGAATATTCGGGATAAGTATTTATGCTCATTTGATGTGCAGTCGCTTTTCACGAACGTTCCACTAGACGAATGCATCGAATTCCTGCTTTCTTATATGAAGGCGCACCAACTAGAATTTGGAGTACCCGAAAGCGAATTAGAACAACTAATACTGCTCTGTACCAAAAATGTCAGCTTCGTTTTCGAAGACTCTGTCTACAGGCAAATTGATGGGGTAGCCATGGGTAGCTCGCTGGGCCCCATTGTGGCAGACATTTTTGTAGCAAAACTTGAGCAACAAATGACAGGACAGTTATCTTCATTGCAGTTATACAAGCAATACGTCGATGATATTCTTCTCATCGCAGACAATCAACTGCAGGCACAGAGCCTAATTGATCAGATTAATTCTTTGCACACAAACATGCATTTCAGTATGGAAGGCGAGAATCAAAACAGTCTACCATTCCTGGATATATGCATCAGAAGAAATGCAGATGGTTCGATCCAACGAAGCGTCCATCGCAGATGCACATGGAAAGGTCAGTACCTGCATTTTGAAAGATTTGTTCCCGGATTCTATAAACAAAGTTTGGTGCGTACTTTGTTTGACCGGGCCAGACGTATTTGTACTGAAGATACTGTGTAAGAAGAGATGGCCATGTTAGAGATCACGCTACAACTAAACGGTTACCCTAAACCGTTCATTACAAGATTTCAGCAACCCATTGATATAGGAATTCAACCCGACACAGTGTCCAAAAAACCGGTATTTCTTCGTCTTCCCTTTAAGAGTGATGATGTGTGCCAACTTATTCACTGTCGTTTGGTTAGTTCTATTGCAAGAACATACAATGCAGTGGTCCCAGTGATTCTGTTCAGAACACTCCGGATTCCAACGCCCTGTGTGAAACAACCGGTGCCCGAGTCAGCCAAATCCGACGTTATCTCTGAATATCGATGTAGATGCGGAGCATCCTACATAGGCAGGATTGAACGCCAGTTGAGAACCAGGGTCATGGAGCACATCCCGAAGTGGGTCAAGAAACAGGCCACGCAAGCACATGACGTCACAATGGTGCATAGAAACAGAGAGCCTGCATCATCCATTGCACGTCATATTCTGATGACGCAACACCAATGTGATACCACAACGGCATTTCGCGTTATCTACTCAACGTCACAGAGGCGAACACTGCACTATGCCGAAGCTGTTGCAATCCGAAAGTTCAAACCCGTGTTGTGTGTTCAGAAACAACTGTTTGTGGGGTTGTCACTACCTTGGTAGTGACAATGATTGTGCACTCTGACAATTGACTTTCTCTGGTATCTTGTTCGTTTTCTCACTGATATATAAATGGTCTGTAGTATGCACTCGTAAAGATGCAGCAAAATTTGTCCGGACATAAATCGTGCAATATCAGCCTATTGTCGTCTCTATTCAAATTTGAATCGACTAATTTATTTGTAATCCAGTCATACTTGCTGTATTCTGTTCTCCTACGTATATTATAGGTAACTCCAACAAAATGAAGACTTCAGTTGAATGTGTCAGATGTCAGTTCAGATGAATCTGCCGCTGGATCTTTATTACTTTCTATGGAAATCACTAGTAAGATGACCAAGTAAAGTACGCTTAAGTTGTAAAAGTCGCTGGCGATACAGAATCCTCCAACTCGGATCTGATATGGAGATTGTGAGCTTCAGCTTCGGACTCTCAATAAACCGAATGAGTGAAAGTAACCTTGACATAATTCGAACTAAGTCGGATCCGTACGATTATTACCCTCTGCATACGTTAGCGAAGCTTGCAAGTTAGGATGACTTGGTTTGGTTAGGGACATTTTTCCCGTCTGAATGATATGTTTACATGTGTTACTAATTTAGGGACTGGTTTATTTCATTTGGCCAATGAGCGTGCAAGGTTTGGTCAAAAGGACGTGTGCAACACGTGACAACACTCCTGAGGAAGGCCACCAGTGGTGGTTGAAACGTAGATTATTACAACTTGGTCATAACGTTGTGTTATTCTCAATCCATTTATCAATAACGTGTGCAAAATTTCATTTGTATCGTCATATCCATGATGTGGTTAAATGAGTAGTTATAAAAATAACTGGAAAAAACAATTTTGATTGTATTGCCAGTTCTACGATGAATAAACGGGAACAGTTGATTAACGTGGGCCTAATTCAAGTGCACACGGTGTGCATTCGGCGAACTGCAAACCTCACAGGTTTCGTAACTGTGCACTCGATCAGTTTCAGGTCCGGTATGAGGCGCTGGTTGAACTCACGACGCCGCAGTCTTAGAACTTTCAAGTCGGCTTCAATGCAGCGGCCAAATCTATCGTACTGTGCATCCAATCGATTCTTGGTTTCGTCTAGGATATCCATTTTGTGTTGCAACGATTTGAAGGAATGATCAGTAGCCTGAATTAGGTCATAGCCACATAAAAAAGACAAGAATGCATAAAGACCAGTTAGTTTGGACAAATGAACTAAAAAGATTCATGTATCAACTAATTTCTTAAGAAATTGTTTTTACTCTAGTCATTACATTACTTATAATCAGTTCTTCTTATTTAAAGCTGATTATGGGGGCTAGCTAAAGTTTCCGTAAGCCATATTAAGATTATGTTTATTGCACAACTTAAGCTACATAAAATCATTGTTTTTGTCTTTTCGAACGGCACGCATAAGTTAACCGATAGAGGTGCATGAAATTCATTTCTCGCTCGGCTTCAGTAGGTTTTAGTTATCAACAAATGGTCACAGATTTCACTGATGTGAGACAAATACCATTCAGAACTGCCGATTACATTCATATTCCGTTAACATTTACAATCAGCTTCTATCCAAAGTAAGCAAATAACTCAGTTTTCAGTAGCACCAGATTTGTAATTAGTGACCCTGCAATGAACACGGTTATTTATTGGGAGATTGGCTCAAAGTTCATGTTCCGCAAGTGACAAGGATATTTACCACTGGCAAGTTTTAACAACAACAAAGATTCAAGTCTAGTCCTTCTTTTCGAAAGCAGGCAGCCAAATATATATCTGAAGGCTTATGCCGTCCCCCAACTTATGCGTACGAACATGTTTTTTTACTGATGAGTAGTCGGGGATTTGGTTAATTTCAAGTTGAACATCACTGATAATTGATCACAGCTGTCGCATTCCCATAGACTTTCCAGTCGGTCATTTCGAAAAGAAGCACTAGACTCGAGTTTCGCTCTCATTTGAGCTCGTCGGTCCTTGCCATTGCCGGGACTAGAACTCCGGCCACGCTTTCATGAGTCAACTGTGTTGACCACTGCGCTACTGACCTCACGTTAGGCACGACCGAATTATCATATGTGAACGCTCAACCACATTCACTCGTGAGTAACGATGTTTTTAATCGATTGCAGAAATCAAACTCATGTAAACTTTTCAGGCCAGTCGTTTTTACATCTAGGTGTTAAAATCACTGTTCTCACTCTCACTGGAGTTCACACGCTTGCCAGGAACACGATTTTAATTTCTGCTTACGTTCTAGTAAGTTAACTGTGTCAAACGTTGCGCCACTGACCTCATATTAGACACTATCGGATTATCACATATGAACGCCAGTCTACAATCATATAGGTTTCAATATTTCCTACGGTATGAAAACACGCCCCTTTTCAATGTATACGAATTGTTGTACTAATGGGACGATACCCATTTTGAGTGGTAAAATTAATGTTCACACACAAAGCAAATATTTCTTGCGCGACCGGCATCAAGTAGACAAACACCATTCCGAAGCTACTTATTAGTGAGTATTCGTTCTATTTACAAGAGCCTTATTGGATACGTTTTCACTCTCAGTTGTTCACGTTCATACTGGCGGTTCACAAAGATTCCCGTCCGTGTTCGGATTGTTTGAGTAGCCCTGAAAAGTCTGAGAGTTGAGACCATCAGATTAGGCAGGCAGTTGTTTTAGCAGGCAGTTACGATAAACCTGAGGATACCATCCTTTTTGTGTATATTTTTTTATTTCAAGTAATATTTTTCTTTTTCAAGTATACCTCATGACAGATTGTGACATTTCGTCATCTTTAAATTGCATAATTTGTCAGTGTTCATACATTTCAGGTTAGACTGATTCAAAATCAAATAGAGGTTCTGTCATTAAACTCATGAAAATTAGTCGTTTCATACGAATCCAGTAAATTGCGTTTTACCATGAACTGTTATTATTCACATTATCAGCTAGCTATTCAAACTTGTTCTCTCTTGTAACTAGTTATCTGCATAAATATTTGTTGAGTACAATGATGAACAACACCCTAGAATGCCTTCATATCCCAAAGTGATATTCGACCAGTCAATGAATTTGTTGTCTTCTTCTATTGAGTGCGTTAAATTTTAGACGCACGCAGTTGAAATAACTAAAATGTGGAATACATTCTGGTCCGATCGATACGGGTTAATGTCGTTTTCCTTCTTTCGAAAGTATGTAGTCACAGAGTTGTCTAGAACAAAGAAAATGGTCCAACAACAGCTGCCGCATTTTTTTCTCTTCTGATACTGGTGGTCCCAGTTTAATCAGTCACACGAGTTTGCTTTCGGATCATTGCAGATACTGGAATACTTCTACAGACCGTCGCTCATAAGTGGCTATTTCGCAAGAAGTGTGAGGATTCAACTCCTGCAGATATTTAGCAAGTAAATGACAGTGAGTCCTAGTAAAGTTTATTCTTTGGGATTTGTCGTTTGCATCACGGTCAACCTTTTAGAATTACCAATCCCAAAAAAGTTTCGTGCCTGCAATTAATTCATCACAAACCTAAACGTGCTTCAAAAACGCCGAACGAATGGTCAGAATTAGCCATTCATAATTTGTTATAAAATTCCAAAATGAAGACCATTCATAAATTTGGTAAACTTACCCGGATACCTTTAGCCTGCATTGCAGATGTAGTACGCAACCAGTGATTTCGAACATTTCGCTGACCAATCATTGTCAAGGCCACACATCTCTAAAACAATGGTGAAATTGATAATGGAAAACCGTTTGTGAACCTACTTGTTTTTCAGTGTTTCGAGCTAAACTATTAATAAGTGCTTCGTGAATTGCAGCTCGTGTTCCCTGCACAAATTGTGGAATCTGTGGTAGCATCGCATCTAGCTCCCGACGAAGTCTAGTCGCTTGTTCAAACAACTCCTCTACAGATCTTAACATTCCAGTCGGATTCCATATTTCCGGATAGTTCGAATTCACTTCAATTTGTAGCCCTTGCTGACATCGATCGAACGTTGAGACGAAATTACTTTACTACTTGCTTACTTCTGTTCTTGACATGCTAGTCGAAGCTGTTCTTCTTTGCATTCCACGTAGTTCGTTCACAATGGTTGTTTGCTCATTTAAAAGAATGTCAACTTGATGTTGTGCTGCTATTAAATCCTTGATATGAGAAAGTAACCTAGTCAGTGAACAATGAAATCTCACTCTCATCATTTTATGTAACCGTCTAAACTGAGCTTCAAATGAACTTTTGAGGCCATTCAGTAAGCATTTTTCCGCATCCATGATATCACTTAATTCAGTAGCCTATCATTTAAATGGATGAACTTGTTAGGTTATTTGATATCATATACTTTGGATCTAGTTTGCATTTCTCGGATATGTTTGCCACGAGTAGACAATTTGATATCACTTCTAATATCCAGTAGCAGTTTCTCCATTAAACGCTGATAGCGCAATAAATTTCTGGTAACCGTTTGCATTGCTTGGAGTACCAAGCGGAGTTTAATTTGTCTCATTTTGATGCTTTTTTCATGTACAAATAGTTCACGTGAGTGAACTTGATGGTCTATCAAAGCTAAGCTTTGAGCGGTTCCGGAGTTAAATATGATTTGTGTGAGTGTTTCAATTTGTTTTATCAACTTGTCCAACGATGGAAATTTTACTTGACCTTCTGTGTGTTGGCCATCTGATGAACAGTTTATGTTAGTTTCCATGTTAATTAACTGAAAAATATAAATACAACGTTATAAAAAGCACGATGAGTACGTCGCTGTACACTAGATCTACTAATGAAACACTCTCCTTGGGAAGAAAATCACCCAAAGGAAACACTTTTATCTGGAAGTCGCTTTTTTTTGGTAAAACCTATCTCTAAGGACCATAAACCAAATACTATGTGGAGAATAGTTTGGACCCAGTTCATCCGTGGGGAAACAGTTCGGTAGACTCGTCAGATGAAGCGCGCCTCGGTTGCGTACCTATGGTAAATCGGAGTATAAAGTAAACGAAACTCTTCGTTAACAGTTGTCATGTACCCATGTATTGAACATCAGTGTGTTATATATTCTCCAACCCTAAGCCTATGGAATGCTCACTGGAACGTTCGTGTGATGCTTTACAGCAATAACATCTTACTACTGCTATTGAAGAATTCACTGTTTCAATGATCGAACTACTGCTTGTATCGTGATCTTGCTCGTAAACGTGTTGTAACATTGAAACAAATGCTTGATGAACCAACACTATTCAGTTTGTTTCGTGCTATCTACTTTTTTTTATAGTCATGATCATTGTATGCTACATTACATACTGCATCAACGTGTGAGCTTTGAACGTTGTATGAGGAAAACGAGTTCATTAAAAAAACTCCGGGTGAGGATTATATGAATACATACGTCGGGTTCCATTCGACAGAAATTTGTTTCTCCCAAACAGTCTTAAGCTTCGCGGATAATGTTTTTTGCTTAAGGGAATACTGTATACCTTTTCCATATCATCCAGTGTTTTGATTCATTTCTCTCATAGGGCAACTAATCGCACCGCAACCAGTAACCTGCTAAACAATCGAATTGCTTTTAAGCTATTCAATACTAACGCTGAGGTTTTAATGTTCTGCGTAAATTTTAAAATCTTCTGCATTAAGTTATAGTAATCAACGCATCAATGGCTTTGGATCAGTGATGGATAAAACTGTTCATTGTGTCAATAAGCAACACGCCATTTAAAATTAGACAAAATAAAGACAATAATGATCAGATTAATAACCACGTTACAAATGGTTCTGGTGATTATGATAGTGAAAGTGTCGCTCATCATGACGATGATGTCAATAATGATGATGATGATGATGTCGACTATGGCGATGCGGATTCTAGTGGTTAATGAGGGTAATGTCGATTATGAGATAAGACATAATGATATAGATGCTGACCACGGTAATGGTAGTCTTGCTTATGATCCTGGTGAACATACTGATTAGGCATATGGTAGTTAACATATTTCCCACGATGTGGTGGTTCTCTTATCCATCTTATCAATCTTATCAATCTATGATTCTCCTCCTTCAAACTTAAAAGAAAGAGAGCGGTCTTTACAACACAACACATTTCTGTGTTTCGACTAACATGCAAAGTAAATACTAAAAAGATGTTCAAATTCAAGGGAACTGATGGTTAAATAAACACTGCTTAGTTTATTATATTCAGTTACGTATCAGCCCGTTAACGTGATGAACTCTGGTAGACTGGAATACAGAGAAACAGGGTATATTTATGCCAACCTAACGCAAGGATGACCATTTGACCAACTACATGAATTCCAAAATGACGTCGGCACTGCGATGCTTTTAACCAGCTAACCAACTGCGTGTTCTGTTGGACACTAAGAGTTTGACTGTCCATAGCGGTGACACCCAAATTAACATTTTACCCTTTACCTGATACGCCAGCCCAAATGCAGTCGTAAGGAGGCCTACTTGGACATAACATTTCATTGCTAATATCAAAGCATAGAAGAGTGTATTACTAAGTGGTTGAGAAATACAATGTTGAAAAATGACCTGTTAACTGTAACAAGCTTGACGATCATCGGTCACGAAACACATCTGACCCAGTCAGATCAGTCAAAACAGTGTTAAACAATCACATTTTAAAAAGGCTACCGATCGGCAAGTAGATGATGATCAGACAAAATCCGGTAGTTTTTATAGACTTTAGAGGGATTATGTAATCCGTTCCCTTGCCATGGAATTGATTTCACCAAAATTGTGCGAGAGATTTAGACATATAAGTTACTTCGTTCACTTATCGTTGTTATTTGCAGTCTGTAAGAATCGCTGACTGTTTCTACGTTATTAATTGAAATCAGCTAATCGAAATATTAGCATCTTGCAGAGTATACCTTCTGTCTTTTTTGACTAAGTAACAGAAAAGACAGAACAGCTTGTATCTTTTGCACACTTGACACCTTCGAGGTTACGGTACTCCATAATAAAATTATTCTTGTCTGCAACGAAGCTGCCAGTTAGCTTTCTGTTTTCTCCGGAATTGCAGCCTAATGATACAAGGATGCTTACACTAGCAACAATGTTGTTAAAACATGTGGGGACAATTTCGTCAGTGAGGAAAATAACTGCTGTTAATTGCTATGGGGAATATGTTGATGGTGATGTCAATGAGTGTAAGATCTTCGACTGCTCTGATACGACTAGCGATGGACTTGGCAACGAAGGGAGCGAACATGATTGACTTAATTGGGTTTTAGGTAGCTGTTGTTTAACCTTTTCATACCCTATCAGTGACACAGTCTGTCTGGGAAAGCCATAGATCACCACTGGTTCCGGACTTTAACGTGAACAACTATCCGCTCGATCTCCATCGTTGTTTTATGAGCTGAAATAAGAAGGAATTCAGTCATAAGGCTATGGTCTGGAGACGAGCAACATGAACGGTTGTAACTGATTTATGTGACTTCCCCAATTTAGTCGACTGTCGACTGCTTCTTACTAAACAATTCTTCAGTTACAGTATAGTAGAGCGTGACTTATATTGTCTTGGCTTCTGTTTTTGTCTATTATTAGATAGCAACTTTTGATAGACATAGTGTAGTTTTGCGACCGATCGCTTGTACAAGCGAGTTTGAACACGTCTATCAACTAGCAGTAAACGGAAGTACTCTATAACTAAACCAGGCAAAGTGGTAACCGTAGGTCTGACTACTAGAACCTATTCTATCTCGCCTTGGATTCAGTATAAAATTTAACCACCTCAACAGAATGAAACATTCATTGATTGCTAATTGTTCTCAGTTTTTAATATGTCCAATTTGTCAGATTGCGCTGTCAATCGACGATGTTTGTTTCCGTAGTAGGTGAGAATTACATTCTGTCGATAATTAGTACTGTTGTGTACATTCTCAGCATTTACCGTGCTAGTTATCTTTGGTAAGTATGACTGCAGCAGTAAGCTACGTGTACAATATGTAGCTACAACCTAACTGGGTTATTTGCTTCTTAACATGAAATCAAAAGGTTACTTATCAACATTAAGGACGATTGTAATTTTACAAATTGAGTAAGGTTCGTATTATATCCTAGCTTTTTCCTTTGGGTGAAACAGATAAAAACCAACATTTGTAACCAAATATGTGATGTTTATTTTGCAATTATCAAAATCATGAACCAAATATCAGTAAAAAACATTTTGTTGCTCACTAAGTTAGATGAATCAAATGATTTCGACTCGTTATTAAACCTCATAAGGATTGAATATCATCTTTGGGAGGCTAAGCATTATTCACAAATTGTTGCGTGATCAATAGTGCTTAAGTCAACAAGGTTGTCGTCTAAACCCCTGGGTTAAAGTTCAACCATAATTAGGAAAAAAGATGTGCTGTCTCTGAGTACAGACAAGAGATAAGCTATGATACTTCGTTCATGCTTAATATGAGATAAATGATAATTTGATCAACGCAGTTTCTTCAAGAAAGTTTTATCAGATGTTTAAATCCTGGCAAAGATGTATTCTTGATGTAAGCTCTTGTAAGAGAGACACTTGTTTCTTGTCATTCTTTTCCAGATGTTGAGAAACTCGTATGAATGCGAAGCTGCTGTCAAATATGATTCACGTTCACTTCATGTTCATCGCTATTGAACACTATAAAGGATGCGATTCCAATATAATGCTTTCTTCACTGTTGAGCCAGACGAAAATTACATCAAAGTGTAGTAGTACTGTTTAGTTCGGATTAACGCAAAAGTGCATTTGGTGGATTGTAAGTTTATCGGCTGATCATAATTGTACTATAGTTGCCATTCTCTCACTATGCTAAGTAAAGTCATATCAAACTGTTGAACACCGTGGTGTGTTTAACTATTGTCTAATTGACTGGTCAGACATCACACACCCACACAACCAATGCATGAATGATTCATTGCCACACATCAGCTTCTATTAGCCCTGGACTGTTAAAAACCTATTGATTTCTGGTGCCTGAGCTCTTTGGTTCATTGAGTTTCTGGGTCTCGATGTCTGCCTACACTGAAACGTATTGAAGTCACACAGTACCCCCATCAACCAAACACAGCTGTTAATCTAGTAACTCACCTTACTAGTCTTTGAGTAGAACAACCGAAAGACAAACTATGGTATGAATATATTTCACAGGCTGTCACCATGCTTGACGTGGCGTGTAAACAGAAACAGCGGATAGTAAACGGCACGGCAAGTGTAGAATTTGAAGAGAATACTCACTGATATTTACAACCAAACCTACTACAAGTACAGATTAATTGTCAACGGCTTATAGAACTAGTTGCGTATGACTGACAAATAAAACTTCATTGTGCCTCAAAACTTGTGATTTGTGAGAATTCAACAGGATGATAGACGATGAAATAACATGAGCTTTGCGACAAGCGGTAAATAACAAGTGATATTTGATAACCCATTAGAATCTGGTACAGCATAAAGCATTGTTTCTACATTTCAATCTCTGTACTTTCATTCTTATCTGATTACCGATTCTTCTGGTGACTATGGATAAGGACTTTCATTCGTTTGTGTATCAGTTTTCATACTTGGACACTATTCTGAGTATCATACAGATTTAGACAAAGTAAACAGAATATTCATTGTGTACTTAGCTTGAAGATGGACCATATGCTGGTTGTTAGATATTAAGTTTGCGGTTAACTAGCTTGTAATCATCATGAATTTCGAGTCATTCGTGATAGATTATAAGAGGAGATATTTTTAGAAGAAAACCTTATAAGTAAGACCACCGCCAGTGTGATCCTTTATGACTAAACCACTTTCTCCACCTGATCAAATATTAGCATACGCGTGGTCTATAGACAAACACATTGACGTATTGTATGGAGTTTCATATCAATGCTAAATCGCTACAACTTGTGTCTTCAGGCTTACGGTTGACATGGGAAAATTGTGACTCAGCAATCCACCTCGCAATCTTAATCTGTACGACAAGTTTGTGCCTTTATCAGTCAATATGCCTAATTCGATAGAATTAGGCTGATTACAGTGAAATGTCAATTGGATGAATGAACCGTATACAAAAGAAGTCAAGTAACCTATCGTTAACGACAATTAAATAAAAGTTGTAATATCAACTTGCCTCAATCACTGTTTGTGTGTAAGGGACCCACTAGAACGTGGAGCGAGTTACATGTGAAAATTTTATCCCTTTCATGTCAGTACCCCTCCGAATATCCAACTACAACTGCTTCTGTCAAGAGTTTTTTGTACACTTCCAAAGAAGTCTTCATATGAAGGAATTACAAATTGGCTAGTTGGTTCCGAAATATGACCAGTTGCGACCAGTGGTCTCTGATCATTAAATAAAACGGGAAATGGGGCTGTTAGACTAGGGTCAGTGAACTCCGCTTTCTACTGTGACGTAAACTACCTCAATCAGCTTTGAATACTCATACCGTTTTTGATCTGATCGGCCCTTCGAATTGACGCGCTATTTAGAGACAAGACAGCGTAGTCAACTCCGACACTAGCCCTATCTATCCCATCCGGATTGAGCAGGAGATGGTACGACAGACATAATTGGGTCCGTGTTGTTATCAGCTATTTCTGTGTAGCTCGCTTTAATAAGACACGATCTAACTACCACCTGCTTTGATCTAAAACGGGTTTGTGAAAGCAAGTATCGTCCTATCAGTGACTGTGGGGCAATTCGAATGACAACTGGGACTCGCGATCAACCTCATCTCGATTGGAAGAAGTGGGAAGCTGTCAGCGTTTAATCCGTTCAATCCGCGTGCTGTTCACACTGTTCGGACACATGTTAATCGACTGAATTTCGTTCACTTGTTTTGCTTGTCGTCGCTGTAGTTGATCGGCCAGCCTGGCACAAATGAGACTAGCATTTGGCTTACGATGCCGCTACCTCACCATTTCATTCGTATATTCTATGTTGAACTATTGACTATCTGAAACAGTTTACCCTTTTTATAAAAGTAGCCCATCGCTGATCAGGTAGAAGTATCTCTGATGTTCAAAGAAAGTGATCGGAATTATTTGAAAGTTTATGTTGGATTTAACGGAAAACGTCCACTTCGTCGACTTGTCTCACCGATGACAAATATTTACTGAACGAGACTACTTAAATTACCTAGTAATATTCGCGACATACACCTATTAGACAAACCAAGCTTGTCAGTACTGAAACAACTCTGTCGAATCTTCTGGAATAGGTTCACAATCTTCCTGAAATGGATTTACGATAGTTCAGTTCAGCAGAAGGACTTCCACCAAGTTCCATCTGGTGACCGTTCAGAACACGAAGTCAGCCAATAGAAACATCTCCCAGTTCGAAACATGCAATTGGCGTATAACGAATTGTGAAGCTGATTTAGAATTTTACAACCTGAACGATATCACGTTACGGAATGAACTATTTTCAGGGTTGACAGTATATTTTACGTCAGCCAAGAGATATTACCAAGTCACGGGTAACGAATGACATTTTCAGAATGTTCTCAACTGCTTGTGTATACACATCCAAATTAGCATTGAACAAGAAATCAATGTTTTTGTGGCCTTTATTTAGCTTAGTACTTCTTTCTCTTTGTGTTCTAGTTTTTTCTAAATGTGTTTCGTACGAGGGGCGGAGTTTTGATTATTTACTGAGGATTCAGAAGTGAACTACAAGTTGAATAGATGATGAAGAAGTAAAACCGTTCGAGCGCTATAAAAGGTAGCTTTAATCAGATTGGACCATACACCGTCGAGCGAAAACGACCGAGATTTTCCTTAGCTCAGAATTCACAAGTTAACCTGATCGACCTACCTACCCAAAGTTTCAGTCCTGTGAGAAGCCATTTTTTACAAACGCTTTCCTTCATTTTCACTAAAAATATCATGGAGTTTGACTAAAGTACTTCACCTATCGTCAAGTATCAATCGTTTAATTTCATTTATTCTGGTTTTCAGCTGAGTGTTGCTCACATATGAGATCAATATGAGCATCTATCTAATCCTTTAGAATTCCTTGTTTACGTTTTCATACAAGGCACTTTCACACCTGTGGTGGTCCCGTGGGATGAACTTATACCATGATTTATGTCTGCCAACTACCTCATTCAAATTACTTAAAAGGACTCAGTGTTTCGCACCTCGTTAATCATTTTGGGGATAGCGAATTTCGTAGTTCACATTAGGATTTCCGAAAGGATGTCCAGAGAGAGGTGAATCATCTCAAACAATAATTTGCACCAAGAAGTAGCTAATCTAAATATATATATATATATATATATATATATAGACACCGATAGGCGAACACGATGGGTGACAGAACAATCTCAATCCAACACATTTGTTTGTTTGATAACGGATCCTAGTGTGGATTTGAAACGTCACAATGAATCGTTCACTACTCAGTTTGTGTCCCTTTCTGAATACTTTAAATATACCTATCTTTTTACCGACAAACGTGAGCTGCATGTTGTAATTTTGACATGAAGTTAGGCAGTCATCTTAGTAGCGGTATCATCGCATCAGCACACTACTGAAAATTTGTCATTTCAGATGAAGATATATGGAGAACTACTCCGGGGACATTAATGATTGACTGATGCAGACAGCTTAACCGTTGAGAGGCAAAATACACCACCGTTACAAAGAAACTGACACTCACTTAAAATGTAGCGGTTGCAGTGATCAAGACTAAATTACACCTGTCCAATGTTACGACTGTGCAACCACACTTCATTGGTGGTCACCAGAACCAACTGTTCGCAGGTGTATTTTTCTCTACATTCAGTGTAGAGACACAGGTGATGCAGATGGTGAACACACGTCTCTTTAAAAATTATCTCATTATAATGAATCTGCATTACCATGGCCTGTTGCTTATCGCATCATTTCTGTACAGTGTATCATGCATGCTAAGACGTATCAGTTCATAGGCTATCACCTACTGTCTGATCTGATGCTGAACACTGATCGTGACAATTTAACGTTCGAATATTAAAAACCATGCAAACTGGACCGTCATCCACAACTAAGTATAACCACAAAGTGTGAATTCGCTTAGCTGCCTGTATAAGATTGTAGACGATCAGACGCTCAAGAGTTAGGACATTTGCAACCATCTAATATCAATACTTTTTCGTAACATCTTAACTAAACAAACTGAATTATATGCACATAACTGCTGAGTTTGATGTCTGACAATTCGGGAAGCCTAACTTATCATGTAAGAGTATATCTATATGGAACCGTTATGTCATCATAAATTAGACATCCGTTTATTGCAGAGCATAATATACTGTACACAACACGACGAACCATGTCGAAAACTGAGTTGTTTTGTATAAATTGCCAACGTGTACGTTTTACCAGCTGCTCGTGACGAAGATATAAATAGTCTTATACAAACAAGAATTTATCATATCGCTTGATTATGTTAAAAGTGATTTTTGAATGTTTTACTCATTTAACTTTTATTTTATGACTAAGTTAACCAGATGTAACAGACTTAAAGAAGCTCAATTTGATTTAATCAGTGTATTAGGTGAATAAATCCAAGTCAAGAGAACAGTTCAGTTCCGTCATACATAACACATGACATTTGTTTACAAGTCATTGAATGAACACTTTAGGAAGTTCATGTCTCTGAAAATGACAACGTTCGTCTATTCGCAGTAGCTTGTTTTTGAGAATTTAAACCGATTAAACAATTGAACCAAGGCGTTGTTATAGCAAAATGTAAAATGTGTGAGTTAACGTCAATCAACTTACTTCAACAACCGATTTTCTCTGATTTTCAACCGTGTGAATTGTGTACAATAATCATTAACTAGTGCGGTTTCAGACCAATTACAATCGCAGCTCACGAAGTATGCATTTGCGTGTCCTCACGCGGTCAATTGTTGAACTCTTAACTGGACCACTATGACCACTTTGGAGTGTATGACACGTGACTCTCTCAACTAGGATTGTTTGGATTCACAGACAAGGACACACAAAAATATGTTTTATATTCAGTTTAAACAGATGCACTTTCCAACCATCGAATTGCCGGTAACAGTAAATGTATAATTGCAATCGATCTTGATTAGTCAACTAATTTGAGCCACACTAAGAAAAGACTGGCTGAAGCATAGAAATCGAAACAAAAACAGACAACTAGTTTCAGTAGTTAATCGACATGCCATTATGATTGAAAAACATGAATAATCCTCTGACTAACAGCAGAACTGGGAAAATTGTTAGACACAAGTATCGGAATAAACAGACTGTATGACATAGGGTGAACTTTTTCAAAAGGTCCTATCTGATAGCTTGGGACTGGGAAACCTTACTGTTAGGACGCCCACCCTTTTGCCGTCCAAAGGCACCTCCGTCGTGAGATGGGAAAAAAACTATTGACTTAGGCTTACTTAGCGGAACTGTTCAAATCGGTTGAGACTTTTTATACCGCTATGCACATGTGCGATCCTAACTCTTTCTCATGTGTTGAGAATGTGTGGTCATGACGTGCCCTATAAGTACTTTGTAATTGTCGCCCTAGCCGCATCCGTTTTGAAGCGGAACAAAGCTTCTTATTTTGGACGCGTCTTTTGGCTTGCCATGGGAGTGAATACGAGGCAGTCGCGGTACTGTTCGGGACCGAGATTTCCGTGTTAATTATTATCGGGACGAGAATCCAATTTTATCGAGCGCACCACTATACCGAGATCGAACCAGCGTATTGTTTAGGAGGGTTTACAACAATCTGTTAGACACAAGTATCGGAATAAACACATTTTTTCACTCAAGGCTGAACAATTATTGTTTGATCTGAGTCCCACTCCTGTTGTATCTCTTCATGTGGTTTTGTAAGTGATACCAGTAATCCAATTGTCACCAAGGGATGTGTGAGTTTTGTACGAAGTTCCATCGTCATTCAGTCATCTAATTCGTTCTATGTTATCAACTAGAATGTGCACACATCTTGGAACTCCCAAATCCGCAGCTAGATCACATACGAGTAAAATGCGGAATAACGCACTTTTGTCCAACTCAGTGATGCAATAGTTGTGTAAACGTTGGATCACACCTCAGGGACAAGAGTGAATGGTCGAATATTTTGAATGTCACTTTTTTTGCTAAATATCTGTTAAATGTTTGTATTTGCCATGTTGTGTCGAGCCGCTTGTGAATGACCAAAACTAATTGTTCGTCACATTATTTCTACCAAGCTACATTTGTATAAATCAACAAATCTTAAGAAATACTTGTACGCATTTTCTAAATCATTTCATAGCGTAAATTAAACCCATTCCTGGAAGGATCTAGTGTAGCATTCAAGCCGGCTGTTTCTCTTCGGGTTGTCCGTTACACTTTCGGACCAACTTTCGGGCAATGTGGAGACACCAGGGGACAGTGCTCTTCCGAAGTAGGGGGTTCCAGCAACAATCCTGTAAAGGGAAACAACCAGAAACAAACATGAGCCAAAGGCCCAGTAAGCCATGCACACGACTTACACAAACACTAAGTAAAACGGCGCCTACAACATAGCAGCACGCCCCGTTACACAATTCAAATTCAACCTGTGCGCGCTTGCTGGTTCCGACCGCACGTTACACTAGTAGACTGCGAATAAATTGGTTGGGTAACAAACTTCTAATGTGAACTTTCCAGGCTATATGCGTAGCGTCGCAGCTAGGCTAGCGTAACATGTGAAGCAATGCGTTTTCTGTTACCGGTTCAAATTTAGCTAAAGCCCAGACTTTTCACGAATAGACTAGTTTCTAAATAAAAGTCTGTCCTACTGCTTAGGTAAAGCACTTCTTTGATTGCACTCGGTTATACACAATTTTTGCTTTAGAAATTTATCATTAAATTTATCATACAACGTGCAACACAACGTGTTGCTCTCTATTTGAGCCAATTTTTGTATGTACTAATGAAAGTCTTTCCTATCTGACAATTTGCTTAAGCCTTTTAGTATTTTTTATTTTTGTGGAATTTCGTTTGAAATCTCACGTTAGAAAAACAACGATTTCGGCTGGTCTTACCCTGCATATGTACTGTGTGATTGATGTACTTGGAACTGGAACCAGTACGACAACATAAAATCACAGCCATTTGACGTGTCTCTTAGAGGGTTAGTATCAGAAATATGATTCAAACTAGTAACCACTGGGCAACCCAACGAAGTGTTGTTCAAAGAACCGGTGACATAATGGGCATATGAACATTTTCACGCTACACAATAGCTGTCAATTTAGACTTGCCTCTGTCTAATTATTCCAGTTTGAAAGAATTCCAGTTGAAAAATCAAAACTTAGAATAAATGAATATCATGAGGTGCGATTAGCTTTTCCAACAGCATGAAAACATTAGCAAACAAACATGCTTATTTCAATAAACGATTACGAAATGCCAAAACTTTATTTGTTAGATATGATAAATGTAATCCCAAGGAGAAATATTTCATATAAACTGATGTAACAAACCTTAAAAAAACGCAATAACGTATTAACGTGGAATGGATAACTATTGTTTCTCCCTCCTGTCTGAACGTTCATTCAATAGTCTGCATTGTAAGCACTGGAAAATGCATGAAACCTAAACAGTGATGGTCATTTGTTAACGTATAACCAACGACCAATCATTGAGAAATTGTGAATTGTAAGCATTCATCCGAACGTAAACCACCGCGTAACTACTGGTTTTGTTCCCAATGGCTGTTACCAGTCGATTCTAGACATGATAATTCGTTGCGCACAGACAAGAGCAGGTGTTCCAGCCAGAACAGCTGGAAAACAACACTCAGGGACCAAACAACTTTTTCATGTCGAAATAACTGCTTCCTTAACTTTTTACTGAAAAGCAGCTGATCTAAACTTTTTGCTATCACAATCCAGTGTTGTTCACATGGATACATTTCACAGCATCGTATGCATATTTGGCAAGAATTTCACGGATAAGATAGCGGGCTTCGTCAGCAACCTACTTGGGGGTAGATTGAAACATGCAAATAAGTTGTGGTTTGAGATATAACTTTATAAATTCGAAATATAGATTCCAATTTGTCAGATCACAGTCGGGGATAGAGGACGTATAAACTAGAAAGCTGGATGCCCAAAATACACCCAATGAGACAACTTACAATTACAAGAGCAGATTGCGAAAATTTTAAAAAGAGGACTGTATACAAGGTAAGTTAAAAAACAGTTATGTCGAACTAGCATCGAGCACGTGACGCTCTTTCTCACAAAGTTGAATTGTTACAGTATCAATGCTTGCAACATTAGCTGCACTCAAAAAAAATTACGCGTTCAGTTTTTCATGAACACTGTTTTCTACTAATCCACCTTTTGACTTCGCCTATCACTTTCAGGCGAGACTATAGTCTGTTTATCTATTACACGCTCATCAGTGATCGCTTAAAGTCACTCCCCGATCATATCAATATGCGAACTCGGACACCTTTTAAACACCGTGTCTATTCTGTCCATTTGACTGGCTGCGCAGCTGAAATGAAAATGACGGGTGCAATGACTGATGTTAACAGTGCACAAATCCAAAACCAACCATAAGAGACACGGATATTTTGTGGCCACCAGTGAGCGTAGCAGAGTGAAAGGCGAGCGGTTGAAAAATATCGTAGGTTATCTGTGGATTGTTCCGAGAATTTCCGTTCATTCGAATTAACCGGAGGCGTTTTCTGGCAAAAGGGGACAGTTTTGGAGGAAAAAAATGGATGTTCCGAACAGCAGACCACTGAAATAATTAGGTTGCTACATGATGGTTGGCTTCACCTGTCGTGATTACCCATACTTTACAGGTTTGGACTTATTTTAGACAATGAGCGTTGATCTTCCTCATTAGGTAATCGGTACGCTGAATTGTCTTATCACATGTAAACGTGTAGCACGTATTTAGCAACAAACAGTTATATGTCACATGTTATCCTGTAGACCTCAACAAATATAACGACAATAATAATATAATAGCCATGAGCTTTACCAAGAGGTACTGTGGATCGAATCACCGCCCACTTCAACAGTGACATGAAATATCCTGGAACAAAACGATACCCAAATATTTGAAAATTAATAAAAAAGGACTAAGTGGGTGAACTGAAAATGGTGTGGACGCAAACATGCCACTGGCTGCGGCACAACACCATCTCGGATAGTGTTCCTAACCAGCAATTTGAGTGATCGCGAGGATCCCAGCTAGGCAGGTAACAGCTATCGACTTTGCTCAGTGGAACACTCAAGGTTTTCATATTTTGTGATCACTTTGTTGCTTGATGACCACGTGGTTTCACTCAACTGTTGGTCGTTTCAGTATATAATGTCTGGTAGGATGAAGGTTTATCGGGCATACACAGTACGTGACCTAATCATCGTAGGCTGTGGAACGTGATAAGTTGACCAATTGATCGCACATCTCGAGCTTTTTGGAGTACGCGCAGGCGTTCGGCTGTGTTGCTTACGCGATCAGTCCATTTAATGTGAGTTATTTGGCGCAGACAACGATGGCCAAACACAGCAAATAGGTTGATATCTTCGTTGCAACCAGGCCACGTTTCAGAACCACAGAGCAAAACAGAATGTACACAAGCATTATATACCCTTCTTTTCACCGACGACCGAAAATCTTTTTGATACCACAGGCGACAGACTGACAAAGGTGACTCACGCCTTTGTTATCCTCGCTGATATCTCACCAGCAATACTACAAACTGACGAGATAGTGCTGTCCAAGTACGTGAAACTACCCACAATCTCGAGCGGATTATCTGCAATGAATAAAGTTGGAGCGGAAATGCCTTAGTCTTGAAGCAACACCTTGCACTTTGAAGGTGCGAGGCGCATTCCATACAAACCTTGGTCAGCTTGGTCTGCATGTCTTCGGCACAGGGCATGCAAACCATGGAGCAGAACCAAGTTCAGAAATCATTCTGCCATGGAACCTCATTTCAGTAGCGCATGCGACTATATCCGTACCGTTCAAGGTCAGATGTATGGTCAGTAAGAATGTCAACATAATAGAGTATTTGTGAAACCATTGTGCCCGCTACGGTTTGAATAAAACTGTGAATTTCTGTTATTCTTCATTGTTTGCTTGGCATGACTTCTCATCTTTCACGGTGAGTCGGATCTAAAAAAAGAAAACTGATAGAAATTCATCATCAAAAGAACTATACGCATGACAGTTTTTTGACGAGGAATTATCTCTGTTGAGTATTATTTTCAAAAGGTCTGATTTGTGAAAAACTTGAGATTCGTCTTGACTCGAACAGCATCAGAAACAGTATGCCTAAACGAGACATATGCTCCATCCGCTAAGCTACGACTCCTCGTCGGAATCTAGTTGGATCATTAAGTCTGCTGGAATCAGTCGCGTTATTATTTAACACGTGTAATACTATCGTAACGCATGCCAGCCGCTGACAAGTTGGATGAGCCAGTGCTTTCAGCTTGCCCCATATCATATGATTCAGTGTGAAATCTAACGCAGTGAGCAGATAAAGAATATGTGGTAACAAACTACAGTCGTTGAGGCACAAATTGCTAACAGGAAAGGAAGCGGTTTCTCCTCGTCTAAAATAGAGGCAAACAGATTTAGTCCAATGATCGGTTTTCACTCTTTCTTGAATGAAAACAAAATTACAACATAGTAACTACCTGCATGATGAACTAGCACAATATGGAGTAACAGAATGGATTGCATCAATTTACATTGCGTTGCACCAAAGCCTTCACATCAAGACGTGTAGGTGCATGACTCAGTTGAAGTGCTTCCACTTCGATGCTGAAAAGTATGGCTATTAGGTACTAAAACTGCACACCAACAGTGATCCTTGAGATCTGAGAATCGTAATTGGCCTTTAGGGTCTCATAGTAGGACAACAAAAGTGTACTTTTATGTAGACCAATAACGACCCAATATACTACTATAGTGTTCCACCATGTTCATTGGAGCACAGTCGTTAAGAGCTTCAAACAGTGTTTTTGAAGTTCGTCTCCACTACTGCTACGTAGCGCATCTGTAATTTAGGTGGAAGTAAGTAAAGACTAGAAATCAAAAGATGATCAGAAAACATATTTAGAAGTACTAGATCAACGAGATGTTTCAGACAATCATACGATGAACAACAGCTTCATTTCCTTTTGAAAATTGGATAAATTCGGATGGCGCAACGGTGGCTTATTCAGTAAAGCAACATATGAGTTATGTGTTCCAACAAGACAACAAACAAAAAAACACCTATGTACGTTGCTGGGACCAGAACGTCACGGTTGTCACAGACACCAATGCTCAGTTCTCTTACTTTCCTTCACGTACCAAGAACCATTTCATGCAATGCTGCAATTTGATGTTTCTTTTTGTATTTTTCCTGTGATTACTTCAATGTCAAAATCTACTCTCTGACGCCCACTACTTAATAGCAGTGGTGTGAACAATGTGGTACGATCAGTCCTCCTCACTACATTCGTATTGGTGCCGCAATCGCACAACGCCGAAAATTTACATGAATGCCACCCGAAAATGAGAGCCAAGAACAGTCAATCCAACTACAGCATTGTAGCCACGTGAGTAGCGGAGCACGGATGTCCAATAATGGCATGGCTGACTGTATCTGGCTCGGATCAGCCTGTCACAGTGACCGCAGCCCAAGGAAGCCTACGCATAACACATCACAAGTGGCATGTGTTTTTAGTTCCACTCACACGCCACATACTCAATGTAAACCCTACAGAATAAGATCTGGAGGCGTATGAATGGTGCCCCTGCGTCTAGCCGGCCAATGCTGTTTAACCAGTTAATAAGCTAGCACGAAACTAAAACACCCATCTCTTGTGAAGTAAACACAGAGAGATTGTAATGACAAGATCGAAACCAGGAATAAAAATATTGAACATATAATGCAAATAGGTGAGTGCAGCAGTACATGTTAGTGCACTGTAAAAAGGATATGGAGAAAAAGCAAGATTCAAAGTTGGACTGGAAGGAAACACAAAACATCCACCATACAGTATCTCAGATGGGACAACATTACCCTTCTGAGTTTGTACTGTTTTCTTCAACCTTGTCGTAAACTATCCGATGCAGTCCAGTATTTTTTGAGAGTACGTTTTACATTCCCACGCTGTTCGACTAGATCGGAAGACTTTAGTAAATTTTATTGTTATTCAGAAGCTCTAGACAGATGAAATCTGCTGGAAATCTTTTCATTAACACTCTCGTGTGTTATGGTCACTGGCTGTGTTCTGTAAAGAGATCACTAGTAAAATTGAATAATAAAAAACTCTGTGTTAAACTGTTTATTTAACATGGTGCTCCACTCAAATAAATACAAGGAGGGCTAACGAGTTTTATAGGTATTTCAACCATAGTCTTGAAAATATTTTTAAAAAATCGTCTTACGTATATCAAACTGCAGTTAAGGTAACCTACCGAACCGGTGGATATGCTCGCTTGTTTTTTTCATGTAGAGTAAATACATGGAATCTATGATCACCTAGAAACATGTGTACACTCAGATTCTGAAATTGAATGCTGTTTCAAAACCTGTATTATAACGCGCTCAACACTAAACTTTAGGTTTATATGCATACAATGGAGTACTTTGAAATCTGTAGTGCTGTGAATCCTGTTGGTGCTCGCTTGTCTTTTGACAATTTAGTGAACACAAACTACAATGACTAAACTTTCTTGGGTGAAATATGAAACAGTGGTATAAAACTGGACCAAGTTTTCTGAACCAATGGTAAGAAGTATACAGTCACGGTTTGGATTCAAACTGTGTCAAAATAAACAACGTATCATACTACATTTTTATGTACACGTTTGTGCATAAAATTTAGACAGAACTGTTTCTCACAAAACAGCACACTATGTTTAATTAACAACATCTGAAAATTTTCAACGTGATTATTACCTTGCTGAGATTGACAAGAAAAATTTTCAATGACTGCATGACCTAGAACTCGTTAGAAGCAACTGTGGATTGTCTCGCTCATGTGCTATTACACAGGAACGTTGACAGAAAGGTGTCTCACTAATACAATAAGTTATAGGAACAAGACTGTACGGAAAGAAATATACTTACATCTTTGGGCTGTTGATCGTGCGTTGAGAAATAACATTTTTCAAATGATTAGAGATAAAACTTCTCCAATTAACCATTATAGAGACAGAATAAACAAATGTTCATACAAGGAAAATCTTAGTTCTGGGAATAACGTGGTTGACCCTGTTAATTACTCCCAAGACAAACCTAAAAGACGGGGACAAAATGTACCTTTGTTCTGAACCGAAAAACGTGTACATCAATGGGGAAATTACACGGTATTTATATGATGCATAACAACTAGCAAACATACTTGAATCAGAAGATCAAGGGGCAGTTACCAAAAATGGTAGTTAAGATCATTATGCCAAACAGAATAGCGGAATAAAGGTCGAACAGACAAGAATAATAACGAAGATTACCTCCTGACTGTTTGTAACTATGCCGCTTATTCTCATTGAGTGGAATCGTTTTCTCGGGAAACGAGGCGGTTTTGGACGGAAAAATTGTATTCTGCAACAAGATTGTGATAGAAGAGGAAATATCCTCGCTTGTGCAATCCTATCTCTGTGATGGTCGGTAAAAAAAGTGGTGTTTAACGTTTCATAGGTGTATTGAAAAAGTGAATGGAATCAGTTTGAAACATTGGTTCCCACTGATAAGCTTGAATGAAATCAAATAAAAGATAAATTCAATGAAATTACTGATTACAATCATTTCAGTAACGTACACTGAAACAGCCAGACATGTGCAGATGAACTCACAGATTGAATTAATGTGGTAGTCAAGAAGCATGTAGTACGCATGTACCGATGGAGTAATATTTTATAACTCTTAACCGATTCAGCCATGACTACAGAGTTGGACAATGCGTTTCAGTGTGAACAGATGCCAAATACGAAGCCGTTCTTTAATGCAGAGTAACTTGCCTATTCGATTGCACGATTTCAGCGAGTGATCCCTTAAACTGTCATCCTTCGCTGGTGGAAGCAGATATGGTAATGAATGACCAGGGGTGTGGATTATTTTGTATGTAAGACGTAGCTGAAAACATATCATGAGAAAGAGTTAGGATCGCAAATGGGCATAGTGGTATAAAACGTCTCAACCGATTTGAACAGCTCCGCTAAGTAAGACTGAGTCAATAGTTTTTTTATTTCTCACGACGGAGGCGCCTTGGGATGGTAACAGGGTGGGCACCCTAACAGGTCCCTAGGTCTCGTTCTCACGCTGACACGAGCAGCCTTGTTTAGTCAGGGTAATAATCAGTTCAGTGTTGAAATAGAACGCGCTTTACTTCACACTTGTTGACAGTGGAGAGTAAGTTATTTTCTACGGACCACTGATTTAGGCAGTTCAAATCGTCTTGTACAGTCACCACATCTTTCGACTCCTCTAGAACTCACCAGAGCCTTGTGTCATCGGCGTAGAGCAACATAGGTAATTTGGCCATACTGAGTAGTTTGAACAGGAAAAGAATGAATAAAAGGGCTCCTGAGATTGATCCTTGTGAAACGCTGCTGCTGACTGGTAATCACTCTGATAGCTGTCCACTCACCTTGATGTTGGACCCAAGTTCAGTCAGATAATCCTTTAGTCACTTGAGTAAGTGTTCATCAAGGCCATAACTATTCAGTTTCCGCAGCAATCGGGGATAATCAGTCTAGTTAAAGGCTTTCGTGAAGTAAAGATAAACCCCTTCTATGACCAATCCCTCGTTTACAGCTTACGTCAAAACATCACGAGCAATCAGCAGATGCGTCGTGACACATGAGTATCTTTTACCAAATTCATGCTGCTCCTTGGTGATGAGTTGGAGGACTTCAACCTTAATCCAGACAGAGTTATCTAATAAGCTCTCACTTACTTTGGAGACCGCTAAAGGCAACGCTATTGGTCGCTAGTTTGCTGGGTCGTCTCGGCACTCATCTTTGAAGACAAGAGCTGTTTCCAGACTTTCAGCTGACAACGAATGGCTGAAAAGTGTTGTAAACGGTTTTGCTGATTTCCTGGCGCAGCTCATTGAGACGACGTGGGGTATCAAGTGTGGACTAGGTGATTTGTGGGTTATTAGGATCACTAACTTGAATCTAAATTGTGACAGTGAAGTTTGAGGTTATTCAGTCAAGTTACCTCTCGTGCGCTCAAAAGTCGTTCGGGATTTGCAGCTGTGCACACTTACATATTTACCCAGAGCGTTGGCCGCCTTTGCCTCTGTATTGGTAAATCGATCGAAGGTTTGCAGTTGCGAAATGCCAACATCATTCTGTGTGTGCTGCGACTTCGTTGTAGAAAATCTTAGAATTCACCTTCAACTTTTGGGCAAGATCACGTTGATACCCAAATAGGTCTTTTCTGATAGCAGTCGTGGTACAATTGTGTCACATGACATACTCAACAAACGTCGGTTTGTTCCAGTTGATACCTGTTCCAAGCTGAACGTTTCAGTGTAATCCAACGCTCTGGTTCACACTGTAGACGTCTAAGCTTTCTCCTAGACCGGGGACACCTACATGGAACATGGCTGTTAACAGCATCAAAGAGTACTTCGACGATGAGCTGCCAGTGATCCACTAGGCTGAGTGTAGTGAAAGAGACAAGTTACTCAACCTTGCTGAGCTGTGTCTTCATCCCACGCGACATGAGAGCATAATTTGTGTCAAAGTTCCTTCATAGTCTCTGAAGTCGCTCAAGAAAACCCAACTGTATAGAAAATCTTGAAAATTCCTTTCTGCCCTGTTCCATCTAATCTGTTAGCATCGGTAAACTACTCTCAGATAGACTGAACGCAATTATAGACCGACACACAACTACGGATGTGTTGAGTAATATTTGTACGCTCCATCTACGTTACGTTCGTACAGTTGCATGGCACACACACAATCGCTCACTCAAGTGCACCTTCCCGTTTCTGCTGCCGGTTGCAAAGTTCACGTGCGCACTCTGGCTGGCGTGCCTAGATATGCTTTGTCGCACACTCATTGGCTTGTTATTGATTCATCGATCCGTTCGCTTTAAACACTGTTCATGGTTAAATGTAATTCACTTTCATACTGGCTCAACTAGGATACACAAGGTTCTTCCTGCACCACTTCAGTTCTCACTTCAGCGCGGACTGCAGACATAACAAGTTGGCGACGGAGATGGCTGACAACACGCTCTTACTTCAACTGTCACAGCAGCAGCAGGCCCAGATTCAGTAGCAAACGCAGATTCATCAGACTGCTAAATTACTGGAAGTCCTAGAGAACAGACTGCAAGTCTCAGCATGTCAGAATGTTGTGACCGCAAACGACGCTTGACCTGGAAATTCGTTTATTTCGCAAACTCTGGTACAGGTCATGTCAAACATTGGACCACAAACGCGTACACTCATTTGCCCGCCCGATACGCATTCACATACATTGGGTGACACCACGTTGTCATTCGCCTTGGCAGAACCTCTCCCATAACGTGTACACATTATTCCGATAGTCTCTTCTTGTCCGTCGTCTTCCTGGCATTCGGAGTTTGCACTTTTGTTCCAGAGTGTCGCCTGTGCGTAATTTACTACTTGTGAGTAGTATACTATTCACAACGAAACTGCCTGTCATATAACAAGAAGACACCAAATAAAAGGAACTGCTAGCTAGCGGCAATCAGGAGTTTGCTTATGATTGAGAAGGTGCTCATCTTCCTTTCATGGTACAGACGATATGAAGATATATTGTTGATGGTGCAACGTTGTACGAGCCAGCTGAAGTGCGCCTACTGAAATTGGGTGCCAATGAACACACTCAGTATTGCTACTTCATTCCAACAAATTACCCTCGAGATTAGAGTTTGCAAGAGACCGTCTCCATACTTTCAACTATATTTGGAAAATGCACATCACTTTTCCGTATATGTTACGTTTGTTTGAAAATCGTATGACAGCCGGACGAGGATATTGCGTCATACTCGGGAACAGTGACCACAGAATATGAACGATTTCAGTTGTAAAAGAACCCAGATGATTAGTTGTAATACTCGGAATTAGGGACTCCGAATAGCCCTAGAAATCGTACTCGGATTGAAACCTCCTACGCAAGTAATAAAGAGAAAAACTCGTATTGGTAGCAGTAAGCAGCTCATATTCGTTAGACAAGAGGCTGAATTTATGGATGTACAACAGTATTAAAGAAATCATAGTTACTCATTGGTTGATCATATGGACACATATAAAGTCACAAACTGAACGTTAATTGGTGCAATGCGGAACAAAAAAATAAGCGAATAACAGAAGGAAAGAAATCATAGTTACTCATTGGTTGATCATATGGGCACATACAAAGTCACAAATTGGTGCAACACGGAACAAAAAAATAAGCGAATAACAGAAGGCGGAACATTGAGACTGTTCGTCCAATCCTGATGTAGTATCTTCAACGCGACGTTTGGATTGGTCTGTTGTTAAAACTCCTATTGTGTCGGGTTTGAATAAGCACTGAATCGAGTAGATTTTCATCACATCAATGCAAGTCATTTGTTTTTGCTTTCGTCCTCACAACAGCAGCAGATGCTGATACCCGAACCCGGTTATGAACGAAACTCGATTCAACGCAGTCCTTCCTTTTACAGGAGCTGAGTTCTGAATATCTGCGATTAGCAAATCTGAAGAAGGATTCACAAATGCTACAGTCATTAGGAACACACGATGTGACATTAGTTGAAACATTTACAAGGACGAAATCACAAGCAAGCATTGCATCAAGAAACACGAGTTGGCAACGTCCGACATCGGCCTGTTGGCACTGTGGCGAATGACATTGAGTACGATTTTGTCATTTTCAGTTACATAAGTGTCAAGAGTGTTGCTGCTTGGAACACAAAGAAAGTCATTTTTTACATCTGGTAGAAACCGGTTCCAGAATCGTTATAGAAGTTAGTCCAATTTCGTTTTTTCTCCCTTTTATAGTGCCAATTATTATTCCAGCCGATTTCAGATTATTTTGATCAGTAATCTTTTGGTAACACTACGAATCGATACTGCCTCCGATACAACTATCATTTCTCGCTCGATATTACACAAAACTGGGGAACCCACTTACCAACCCTCAGGACGTATTGCACGCAATACATTTGGCCACCCAGTCGCCTTTATGAGAGAAATCAAATGTGAGTTCATATTTCGCGATTTAAATTGTACCGGTACGTGTTATATCGCAGACACAAATGAATCTATTAGAAATTGACTGGACAGGGCAATTACACTTGTGGGATGTTCCCATTAGCTCGTTATGTGATGTGTCCTCTGCACAGTTGTTTCGGTTACCCGGCTCTTCACAAGATTCTGAAGTGTACAATAACATCTTATTAGAAGTACAAACACAGATTTTCAACAGTGACCTTGACATATGCATTGCAGCGAAGGCAACTTGATTTGTTACTCCGGATTGCAAACTAAGTTTTTGGTTCGAAAGACCGGTACCGTACGCTGTGATAACTCAAGTTGACTGAGAATTAAGCAGATTGGAACAGTTGGTTTTTTAACAAAAAGCAACTACTCAGCGTGGTAACCCCCATAGTTGTCAATAGGGCAAATGGCACAGTTCGCAATTGCGAAGATTATTCTACTGCTTTGAATGATGTGCTACAAACACATCATTTGTTGTTGAAATACAAAAGCATACTCACGTAGACCCTTGCCTAGAGTGTATCTCATTTTCCCTGCAAAAGGGTCAGTACAAATTGAGACCATAAACTGTTTTACCGCCGGAAGGATGCTTTAACGCAAGCCCATGGTTGCTTAATGTTTGGAGACAGAACAGTAGTACCACGCACGCTTCAAAACAGAGTTTTGAATCAGCTACAGAAAGGCTAACCTGGAATCGTACGAATGAAGTCAGCCACATGTTGATACGCTTATTGGTCTAATATAGATCAAGATATTGAATACCTAGTACGCCGATGTAATAACTGTGTCAAGGCTGCTGTAAAAATGGGCCTCCATTCATGGCCGGTCTCTTCTGTTTCTGGCGTACATATACATACATCATTCTGGTCACATGTCTCATCATATAGTTCTCCTCTTCTTATTTCCGTCTTCCAACTTTTCCCAAGTAGACGCAATTTCTACCAAACCTATCTATCAGAATCAGAGTATAGACCGCACCTACATTCATATGACTACTTCAAGTTCTGAGAATGGTTGCACCCAGCGTTAGCAATGTCACTTGTTCTTACGTGCAGTCCTGGTCCAATTTTTGTTTTCATCACTGATTGCTGAAAATCAGCAGTTGTGAGTGAAAGCGTTTTTGTTCGAGGTAGACAACCGTAGAGTTCGAATCATAATTGTGCCTGATTTTTGCATATTGCACATATAGAATTTTCCCACCACTGGGATTGTGATTAGACTCCTTTTGCCATCCTTCATTGCTACTTTAGAGTTGTTTTTCGGCTACCCGTGAAATTGACCGGTAGTTGAATTCACACACCCTAACGACCTTTTCAAATGCATTACTTTCAAGCTATGGGCAACCGTTTGTTGCGACTTGATCCGGGTTACATGGTTTTGAGAAGTGGTACTTCATCCTGTTTGTGACATGGTGTACTGCATGACACCTAGCTCAATGTAGCCACTATAACGAAATAGCTATATCCGTCCCGCTAAAATAATTGCACTGACACAATTTATCATGGATTGAGAAGGTATTTTGGGTTTCA